>JAJIBD010008632.1:0-109234 GCA_021461705.1 Cryptotis parvus | reverse complement strand
AGAGCTGTACCTCATCCTTGCACCTCCTGAGCTGGTTGACTGAGTACTGGTGACAGTGATCCTAAGATCCCTCTAAACACTGCTTGGAAATCCACCCCTGTCCCCCATCTCCCGAAGTAAAGATTAGGGTGAGAGAAAGAGGGTAATAATTCACCATGTGGGGCCAGAGTGATAGTATACTGGGTAGGCCATTTGCCTTACATGCAGCTGACACAGGTTCTATCCCCAGAAACCCATATGGTCTCCCAGCACCACCTGGTAATGAGCACAGAGCTAGGAATAAGCATTCTTGTGTGCCTCAAAACTTAAACACAGTGGTGCTACTTTGGTATCACCTTCAAATCCAAAAAGTCATAAATAAATAGGTAATTTTTCTGTGAATGAAACTCTGAGTTGTGCCATTGGTACTATTTTGGCATGTTTATTTTTGTACATAGTCTATTAAACCAAAACTCATATTGCCGTAAGTTGTGCATCAAGTAGAGGACAATGATTCTCTTCTTTAGATAGAGCGAGGGATCTCCTTTCCTTCACAGTAATTCATAGCGTCCCACAGCATATTTTTTTTATTATTAACCACTTGATCACTTGGCATCCTGTTATTCATCGATTAGCTCAAGCGGGTGCCAGTAACATTTCCATTTGACCCTATCATGTGCCAGTGTAGCCCAATGGCATTTGGTTGTTTCAGGAATACCAAGAGCCTCAAACCGTTCGTTCAGGGTCTTGACAAAGAAGTCTGACCATCTTGTAGGTGGGAGGCCACTTGATCTTTTGACATCCCGTGAGATCCAGTCGGTAAGCGGCTCTAGTCTAGCGGTCGTCTCCAAATCACATTACATGTCCGCCCATCTGATTTTCTATGCCTTGGCAAACAAGACATCGTCCCTGACTCTGGAACAGCAATGGAGGTCGGAGCTCTGGATTTCTTCTTTCACTTGAGTGAGCCATGATATTCCAAGCATAGCTCTTCGATTCCTCTTTGGGAGACCCGAATAGCATTCTCATCCTGCTTTCGTAGGTCCCAGGTCTCTGAGGCAAATGTTAATGCAGGGAGAACGGTGGAGTTGAAGAGATGTGCCGGAGCCGAAGGTTCTTTATCTTTTTAGCTATTTCTTTGATGCCTTTAAAGGCATTCCATGCCATTCTCTTCCTCCTGTACAGCTCAGGTTTTAGGTTGTTCATCATGTTAACTTCTCAACCTAGGTACACATAACTGCTGCATTCAGAGATGTTTGTTCCATTGAGAGTGAATGGGGCCTCTGGAACTAGTTCATTTCTCATGAATATAGTTTTGTTGAGATTCAGCTGTAGACCTATCTTTCCACATTCTCAGTCAAAGTCAGCCAGCATTTGTGCCGCTTGGCTAATGTTTGGTGTTATTAGAACGATGTCATCAGTGAAGCAGAGGTGGTATAGTTGCCAACCGTCTATCTTCATTCCCATTCCTTCCCATTCTAATTGTTGCATGATGTTCTTGAGGGTGACACTGAAGAGTTTTGGTGAAATGGTATCACCCTGCTGAACCCCTCTTTTGACATCGATGATCACCTCCTTGTAGAATGGTTAGATCCTGGTGGTGAATCCGTAATACAGCTCATGAAAGATCTTAATGTATTGGGTTTGAACGCCCTGTTTGGCTAGGGCTTCGATGACCATTTCAGTCTCCACAGAATCAAAGGCTTTCTTTATATCAATGAACGTGAGACAGAGTGTCACGTTCATGTTTTTATTATTATTATTTTTAAATATTTTATTATACCACCGTGAGATATACAGTGACAAAGATGTTCATGTTTGGGTTTTGGCCATACAGTGTTCCAGCACCCATACCTCCACCAGTGCCCATTTCCCACCACCAATGTCCCCAATTCCCTCCCCCCTCCCTAGCCTACCTCTTTGGCAGGTTCTTTATCTCTTTTCTCTCTTTCTCTCTCTTTCTCTTTCTCTCTTCCTTCTCTTACACGTTGTGGATTGCAATACATACATTTAGAGACTGCCATGTATATCTTTTCGCCTAATTCAATGCTCAGTTCTAAGCTGATATTATCACTTTTGACAATTATTAGCACACTGTTCTCTTCTGTCTTACCTAACCTATGACTCCCATGCTTTTTTTGGTTGATTCCATCAAGACCTCCTGATCCATGGTTTGTATTGGTATCATACTATACATATATCACATATATATACATATATATATATATATCACCGCAGCATATTCTTTCCAAACTCTATTAATATGGTGTCTCTGTTCATTTTGTTCAAATGTGTTGGTCCTTATACCACTTTTCCATATTATTTTGATTCCAGATAGATTTTATGGATTTGTTTTTACTGTACAATATTAGCACATTTGAAAAAAAAAGTACCATGTGAGAGAGAACCTGGAACATAACTTTCAGGGAATGTGATTTTATCTGCAGATACCAATTGAGTCTACACAAGCAGTAAATTGCGTGATTGGATAATTGCTAGATAGTTCTGAAATGTGTGGGTGGGGTGGAGGTGGGAGGAAACAGCTATTCCCAAGTTTCTGAAAAGGTTGTGGGGAAATAAAAAGCAAACCCCACAATACTTTGAATGCATTCCACTTGGGTCATTGTTTCAGTTCCCGGAAATGGTTTCTCATTGCCCTGATAGTTGGACCCAGAGGGGCTCTGGGTTTTCCAGGTTGCTGGTTGGTCAGCACCTGCCTCTCTCTGCTTCTTTTGTTGTCTTGTCATTGCTCCTTGAGTCATTTGACTTCTGGTTATAGCTCTCTGCCCTGGCTTCTTTCTATGTAGTCAGAAGGATGATCTGAGCCTCCTTTAGTTTCAGAAGATAGACTCTTCCTGGAAACTGGACCCTTGTCTCCACTTGAGAGGTGAAGCCTCCAGACAAGCTTCCCTTTTCTTCCTCAATGTGTCTCTTTTCTTGACATTGTCAAAGTCTGTAAAAAATAAAAAACAAATAGACCAAGGAGGCTTGTTTCTGCATTTTGAGTCATTTCTGAGGAAATTATGGAAGCTTGGCTTAAAATGCCAGGTTGGTGCCCAGATATCATCATGTTAATGATTTTTTTGATGGTCTTCAAGTGAAGACCATCAAAATGAAGATTAATTTTCTGATAAAAGATTGGGGGAAGAAATCACAAACATCTTGGCTATGTCTGCTTACAGTGAGGCTAAAGATTGAAGATTCAATTTTTTGGTAAAGGAGTTTTCTTGCTCTTTCTGATGTGTTTTGTTTTCTGCAAGGTCCATGAGATGCAGGGATAGTGGAGTCCATCCGGTTTGGGATGTATCTAGCCCTGAAGGGACAATGGAGTCCGTCCAGACTGGGATGTATCTATCCCTGCCCGTCACTAGCACTGTGCCCAGGAGCCAGGCACTCAGCTCTCTGCAGTTTGCTGCTCTCAAGTACCGCACCCCTGTGTTCTACCTTCTGGAACAGTGTGAGGACTGAGTAACTGAAATACTGACAGTAGTGGTTGGCACACAGTGCTTAGTTTGTGTTATGTTTTTTATCACTATTTTTGTCCTGTTGGCTCTATCACTGTTTGAGATCATTCTCTACTGGGTGAAGGTGATTGAGTACAAAAAGACTTGGGTAGAAAATGGGGGCCTGAGAGATAGTATGGCAGGTAGGGCACTTATCCTGCATACATCCACTAAGGTTCAATACCCAGTATTCCATATGTTCCCAAGTATTCCAGGAGTAATTCTTGATAGCCAGTAGTCACCAATGAGAGCCCCCAAAACCAAACCAAAAAGTGCACCAATTTACTCTCAGGGCTGGGTGATAGTACAGTGGATAGGGAGTTTACCTCACATATGGCAATCCCTGGTATCCCACAAGATCCCTGAGCCTGCCAGGAGTGATCCCTGAGCTCAGAGCTATGAGTAATTCCTATGTACCACTAGGTAGAGTATGCAAAAAAAAAAATAACAGACTTGGATAGAAAAATAGATCATGAGAATTCAGAGTCAGTGGAAGTTTTATATAGGATGTAAGGTAGAGCAAAGCTTCAATTTTAAGTCAACTTTTAAGTCATTACATATTACCTGTTGATTGTACCGATTTAAAGGCGATTCCTTTTAAAAATATAAACAATATAGGGACTGAAGAGGTAGTAAACATCACCCCACTCAATCCCTGGCCTCCTGAGGCCATCAGGGAGTGACCCCTAAGCATTAAACCAGGAGCAAGTCTGAATACCATGGGTGTAGCCCAACAGCCCCTCCCAACCTAAACAGTATTATCTAGTATATTGCAAGATAATATCGCAAGCATTATTATATGTAGTAAATTGCAAGCATTATATAGCAAACACAGAGCATAGTCATTGATGTCAATGTTTATATTTTCTCTTTCAGAATCTTCATTTATAAAGACATTTAATAAGAGTGATGGCTTTAAACGTGCTTCTAGAACAAGAGAAAACATTTTTCATGATTGTAGTTCTACTAACTTATTTGGTAAGTCAACTCTTTATTATAAAAAATGTTGGCTGTAGGGATAGTACAGTGGGTAAGATATTTTTCTTACATGCAGCTGGCCTGATCCCCTGCACCCCAAGTGACCTCTTGAACCCTATGAGGGAGAGATCCCTGAACACAGAGCCAAGAGTCAGCCCTGAGCACTGCCCGGTGTGGCCCCAAAACCAACAGATAATTTCAAATTGTGTTTTAACATAATTTCATTAAACTAATAAACAAAATTGCTGCCAAATCTTGACTTTAATAAGTTTTTTATATGCTTTTACTTAAATTCAAATGAAATCATAGTTTTATAGCCTCACAATGTGATTCTATCCTGTATTTTTATTTATTTATTTATTTATTTTGCTTTTTGGGTCACACCCAGCAATGCTCAGGGGTTACTCCTGGCTCTGCACTCAGGAACTACTCCTGGCGGTGCTCAGGGGACCATATGGGATGCTGAGGGATCGAACCCAGGCCAGCATGGGCCGGCCGCATGCAAGGCAAATGCCCCTACCCGGCTGGGCTATCGCTCTGGCCCCTATCCTGTATTTTTAGGCTTATTCCTTATACCTGTCTTAGCTCCTATCAAAACAATGAGTTCTAATTTGAAATCCAGGACTTATAACTCTGCTTGCAAACTACTTACTTAGTTTGCAAGTAATTTGTAATTTATTCTTTTGGGAGTTAGGGTATACATGGTCATACTCAGGTATTGCTTCCAGTGGTGCTCAAGGGACCATGTGGTGTCAGGAATCAAACCTGGATCTTCATGCAAAGAGCAAACATGCAAAGTTGGCATTCCAGTTCCTTAAACTATCTCGCTGGCCTTAAAATTTATTTTTAGAAACTGTTTGTTTGTATAGTTACTATATCTTTCCTTAATGCTTTTTGTTTTGCAAAAAGCATTAACTGGAAATGGAGAATTTTAATGCTTAAAAGAGGAATACAAAATATCATGAATGTGTTCAAAAGAATTGTTAGCCTTGAAATTGATATACCAATACAAAAATAATTATGTACCACTAAGACAATGATGTATATTTAAATCTTCTTGGAAAACAAAGTAAAAGGTGTCAAATTGAAATTTGAGATTCAGGTTGATGAAAGGTGAGTTAAGGTTGTGAGAAGCATTGGAAGCAAAGTGTTTTGGGGAGATTATGGAATATTTTCCTGGGTGACTTGAGTATCTTCTCAGGAGAAGGGACTTTTCCACCCCTAGCCTTGGCATGAAAGCAAACTCAGATGGGCATAATGGGTGAATAAGAGAGACAGGAGTTGATTAGACCTTCGCCCTCCACAGTTTCCAGTCCTAACCCCACCTGGAATTCTCTGTCCTGCTGCTCTGAAGGGAAAGGCTTTGATGTTAGTTAAGGAGGTTGGCAGACATTACAGATACTCCAGCTTCAAAGTAGAGTTCGTTTTCACTCAATAATTGCTCCTTATTATAATCATCAAAAACTACTTCCTGTGCACCTCTGTGTGATGGGCATTATCCAAGACAGAACTCTGTATTCTGTCTCACACCCTCTCCCACAATGCTTCCTAAGGTTTTCAGCATTTATCCAGAGAAACGAAATTACAGTCAGGACTATTCATGAGGGCATGGCTACTTAGGGGAGGAGGTGGAATCAAATAAATGTCTTCCCCAAATAGAAGCTCTGTACCTAACAACACAGTTTTAGGAAATCCCTGTGGGGACCAGAGCCAGGTCAGTAGGACAGTGCTCACCCTGCAGGCATGAGGCCGTGAGTTTGATCCCAGCACCACTCTGCATGACAAGTTTCACCCTGAAAAATCTTCTGTTGGGATCCACAGCATCTTGAGACAATGTGTAATTCTAAGCACACCGTAACCAAGTGTGTGAGCACAGCAACTAAATGTGTGCTAACACTGCAAGCATCACCATGGAGTGTAGCAACTTAGTCGAGTGTATGGAGCCTCACAACAGCATGAGAGAGATGATAAGGGTGGGGGAGGGAGATTATATGTATGCATGTATGTATGTACATATGTATAATTAATATGAATTATATATACTATATATACATGATTAGTATTGACTATATATATCCAGATACATAGTCAGTATATATTAACTATATATATTTAATTTTAAAAGTTGAGTCATGGGGTACAGAGCCAGGAGTAAGCCCTGAGCAACACTGGGTATAGCCTCAAAACCAAAAATAAAAATTATCTCCCCCACCAAGCAAAAAGAGTGGGCTATGGAAATGCTCAGGAGGCTGGTAGAGATATAAACTTGTAATAATGATCTGCAAGTATCACTGTATCACTGTCTTCCCGTTCATCATAGATTTGCTTGAGCGGGCACCAGTAACATCTCCATATGTCCTGTCTCATGCTAGTAGAGCCCAAGGGCACCTGCTTGCTCTAGGAACATAAAGAGCCTCAAACCATTCCATCAGGTCATGGGAAAGAGGTCTATAATTGTTACTGGTATTTGGCATATCAAATATGACATGGGTAGCTTGCCAGGCTCTACCATGCCGGTAGCATACTCTTGTAGTCATCTCTAAATACAGCATTTATTGATGAACCGCGAGGCCACATGAGCTGGGCTGTGATCGCTTCTCGGCCTTTTGGCTAAGATCAAGTGTAGATCTGCAAGTATATAAATAATTATTTACCTATAAAACAGCTATGTATACTAAAATGTTATTGGAAAATAAGGAAAAGGAAAGGGATTAAATTGATTCCTTCCCCAATTAAGAGGCTGGGTTTATTTCCATCAGTGCATGGACCCCTGAACACTGCCAAGTGTGGATCCAAGAACCCCAAAACCACATAAATGAACTTATTTGAAATGTTGTCTAGTTGTAAACAAGCAAACATGCTCTGTAGGGTGATGATATGGTGAACTTACTGATTTTAGAACATTTTTTTCAAAGTCCTGCCTTTTTTTTTCTTTTTTTTTTTTTGTTGGGTGTGGGGAGAGAGAAGTTTGGGGCCACACCTGGTGGACCTTAGAGCCCAACTCTGTGATCAGGAATCAGTCTTGGCGGGCTCAGGGGAGCATATGCAGTGCCAGAAATCAAACCCAGGTCAGCTGTTTGCAAGGTAAGAGTCCTACCTGCCAGGCTTTCACTCTAGTCCTTAAAGAAACTTGAAACTTTTGGTTTTGCCAGAGTAAATAATCTTTCCATCGAAGTCTGGTGCTATGAAACAAGGTATATTGTCAGACCCTGCTTACATGTCATAGGGTGATCAGAAAAAAGTTGGATTTTTTGGAGGCCGGTGTGATAGCACAGCAGGTAGGGCATTTGCCTTGCATGCGGACAACCTGGTTTAATCCCCAGCATCCCATATGGTTCCCGGAGCACCGCCAGGAGTAATTCCTGAGTGCAGAGCCAGGAGTAACCCCTGAGCATTGCTGGGTGTGACCTAAAAAGCAAAATAATAATAATAATAATAATAATAAATAATAATAATAATAATAAGTTGGATTTTTTCATAGCCCTTTCATTGGGAAGAACCCAGATGGTTTGACCACTGTAGTTATCTTCATCGTCATCAAAATCTATTGATTTCTTGACTGCCAGAAGTTTTCAAAAGATGTCTTCTAAGTAAATGTAGTTCACCCAAGAAAGGCCAAAACTTAGACTTCAAGACGGGATATTCAAAAATTCTTTTTGAATATTCACCCAGTACCCATCTTATAAGGGGTTAATATCCAGGATATATGAGGCACTGGTAGAACTTCACAAGAAGAAAACAGTCAACACCATCAAAAAAATGAGAAGAAGAAATGAACAGAAACTTCGACAAAGAAGAAAAAATGCTCCTCATCACTAATCATCAGGAAGATACAGATCAAAACAACAATCAGGTATCATCTCATACCACAGAGACTGGCACATATTCTAAAGAGCAAAAACAACCGGTGCTGGCATGAATGCGGGGAGAAAGGGGATTCTCATCCATTGTTGTTGGGAATGTCGACTGTACAGCCTGTTTTGGAAAACGATATGGACATTTCTCCAAAACCTAGAAATTGAGCTCCCATTTAACCCAACCATACCACTCCTGGAAATATACCCTGGGAAGCCAAAAACACACAGCAGAAAAACCATCTGCACTTTAATTTTCATAGCAACACTATTCACAATAGCCAGAATCTGGAAACAACCAAAGTGCCTGAGAACAGAAAACTGATAAAGAAACTGTGGTACATCTACCCAATGGAATACTATGCAGTTGTTAGGAAAAATGAAATTATGAAATTTGCCTATAAATGGATGGACATGGAGAGGATCATGCTGAGTGAAATTAGTCAGAGGAAAAAGGACAGATATAGAATGACTACATTTATTTGTGGGATATAAATAATATATATTGTATGTACCAATATCCAAATCCACGTAAAACATGGATTAGGAGGTCTTGTCAATAGGTAGAATCAACCGCATAAGTTTTTGGGAGTCAGAGGTTAGGTAAGACAGAGAAGGGAACAGTGTGCTAATAATCATTGGAAATGATAATACTAGCCTAGAACTGAGCATTGAATGTAGGCAAAAGAATACACATGATAACCCTAAATGTATGTATTGCAAGTCACAATGTATAAGAGAAAGAAAATAGAGAGAAAGCGAGAGAGACAGAGACAGAGAGACAGAGAGAGAAAGAGAGAAGAGAGATAAAGAGCCTGCCATAGAGGCAGGCTAGGGAAGGGAGGGGTATTGGTGACATTGGTGGTGGGAAATGGGCACTGGTGGAAGAATGGGTGATGGAACACTGTATCACTGAAACCCAAACATGAACATCTTTGTAATTGTATCTTATGGTGATATAGTAAAATATTTTTAAAAGATAAATAAAAACATATAGTTTCCACAGTTACTTTAAAAACAGAGTGGGTGGCAGGGAGTAGGTAATGAATGGGTAATAGCAGATTCTTGTCATGTAGTACTTTTTGTATTTCCTTTTCAATTCAGTTCATCATGCTGGAATATGCATGTATATATTTGGAAGTCAAAATGTGATTTTTGCCTTCTTAATTTTTCAAAGTGTGAAAGGGTCTTGGCATGATTATTTTTAGTTTCCAGATCATTTCTCACTCTGTATACTCAGAAAAATATGTGAGTATGATTAATTCCAAGAAGGTCGACTCAGGCAGCACTGCAGAGAAGAATCAGACTTTGACTTAATTCCACTGTCTTATTGAGAAAGTCATTTTTCCTTGAAAGTGAAAATCAGTCTTACTGAGCTGTAGTGAAACAGAAATGGTTCTCTGAGTAATACTGATGATCTTGTTTCTTTCTATAAAAATTAGAAGTAGCTGACATTAAGGTAAAATTTTGTGATAACTTTTTTAGGCATGTCAGGGGATCTGTGAAACCGGAGACTGTAGACAACAAGAATTCAGAGATCGTTCTGGAAACTGTGTTCTCTGCAAGCAATGTGGACCAGGCATGGAGTTGTCTAAGGTAAATGCTGATGTGTGTTCTAAATGCATTTTTTTTAAGCTGGGTCTTTTTTAGTTAACCTCTAGTCAATATTTAGATACTATGGCAGAATACTCGGTTTTTTATATCATTCTAACCAAATTATTGCATGTTTCCCTTTTTAGTACTTTTGATTTCTACACAGTCTGTTTGGGACAGCTTTACTTTTCCAAATCAGAGTTTTGAATATTCCTCCAACAACACGAGTGTCGCTGTTAAGCTCCCTTTGTTGAATGTCTATTTCAGGAGCACTTTCTATGTATATCTTCATTTTAACCACTGTTTGTTTTGTTAAGAAATCAAATGTCCTGGCAGCGCATATTTCAGAATCTTGGAAGTTCTTGGAACCTTTCTTTTCTGTCAGGGTATTCAGAGCTCTCTACCACCCACCCCCACACCATTCCCCACTGCCCCATGCCCCCCCCCCACCCCCCCATGCTTTACTTTCTGACCTTTTGAAGATGTTACTAGTTGTTGAGAATTGATGTGTGGCTTTGTTCTAAATAAAGCATCAAAGTCTTCCTGTTAGGAAAGGGACAAAAGATTTTACTCTTTGTTTAAAGTGACTTGAAAGAGAAGTCCTTTTCCTCTAGAGACTGCCATTATTGAAAATTGAGTCTTGTCATTCATAAAAGTTTGATCAATGACCTACAAACAGCAGGAAACAGGAAAGAATTGTGCATTCCACAAGTGATTCCTGGTGGATAGACCCTTTCTTGTTGTTGGGTTTAAATGTGGGGAGTTACATTTGGATTGAAACAGGCTGACATTTGAACTCTGTTGTCTAGTTAACTGTAACGTCTTAATTGATTTTCTAAATCTCTGTAAGAAATTGATTGATCGGATACAGGTTTTACTCTATTAATGTAAGAGACTCTTCCTCTAGATATACATGCCTATAGGTTTAATGAATGAAGTGATTCAGAATATAGTATTACCCAAACGGAAAATAGATGATGGTTCTCACATCTGAAAGTTATATTCCTAAGTTTCTGTGAACGTTTGAATGGAGCTTTACAGATCACTCAACTTCATTTTAGTTTTATAAGGAATTGCTCTCTGACTTGATTCTTTGAATCTAGAGAATATAACCTCAGAATAATTCTGGAGAATAAGTATAGAAGATGATGATCTTGTCAACTTTAATTATTTTGGGGGTGGGGGGTAGCAGGCTTCAGGCAGTGCTCAGAAGGTCACCTGTGCTAGTGGCTCAAAGCAAGGGACAGTGGGTGGGACGTTGCCAATAGCCTTGCTGTGGGGGGTTGCCTGGGTCATCCCAGCCATGCTGAGCCACACCCTGCAGTGCTGGGGGCCTCCAAGACTGCTCTTCCATGCTCAGGAGACCATGTGGTGCTGGGGCTCAAACCCAGGCTAAGCTCCTGCCTAACAGATGTATATCTCCTGACCCCGGAACTCTTTTTTTTTCATTCATCTTGGGGCCAGAGAGTTCACAGACGGTTTAGATTTTTGACTGCCCACTGATGACTCTAGTTAGATCCACAGTACTACACAGGGTCCCTGATGTCCCTCAGGAATGACCCTTGAACACAGGGCCAAGAGTAAGCCCTGAGTATAGCATAGTTGACCCCTTTGGGGCCTATGGTCTTGTTTTCAACAAAACAAAACATTTGAGTTCCTTTGCCTTTAATTTGGGGTGGGGTGAGAATTACCTACCTTCCCAGGAGTTACTCCTGTCTCTACACCAAGGAAAGACTACTGGCAGGGATCAGGGAACTATATGGGATACTGCTGGGGATGGAACTCAGGTTGACTACATGCAAAGCAACCACCCTACCCACCTTAACATCTCTCCAGCCATATGCATTTACATTTTAGCTTATTTTACAATATTTACAATTATTATTTACAAGTATTATTTATTAATATTAATTATAAATATTAATATTTACAATTAATATTTACAATTATTATTAGAGTCTGTGTAGCATGGTTACAATGCTTTCTGGCACCAATGTACAGTCCTGCACCTTTACTACCTACCACCAAGGTGCCCCAGACCCTCCATCACTGTCCTGTATCACTTCCTGTCCACCTCTTCCTTCTCCTCACCTGCTTCCATGACTGACTGACTGATTGGTAATCTCAATTTTATAGCAAAGAACCAAGGTTTTATCACTGCACAGTGCCTAAACCCATTCGGATTAGCACCTTCAACCTCTTTCCAGTGGGGTCGGTCCCAGAAAAGAAGACAAATATGTTAGGAGACTAATAAGCACTTAAGAACTGTCCAAGCTTTAGGGCTACCTGGACAGCCATCACTCCCCACCATGGTTCCCAACCATGAGCTATTGTTTAAATTGACACGGACTTTAAGAACAGTTAGTAAACACATTAAAATCCAATCAATACTTTAAGGGCAGAGACTGGGATAGCTCACAGAGCCAATCATTAACACCCTTAAAGTACAGAGCAATGTTATATAACCTCTCAGTATCTGTATTCCAACTCATAATGCCCAAAAGGAGAGAGTATGTGTGTGTGAGAGAGGGGGAGGGATGGAGGGAGGGAGAAAGTGCCACAAGACAGGCAGGGGTGGGGGCATGGTAGGAGGGGAAGCTGGGGACTTTGGGGTGGGAAATGTGTAATGGTGGAGGGATGGGTGTTGGAACATTGTATGCCTGAAACCTGACATAAATAGTTCTATAACTGTTTCTCATAGTGGTTCAATAATAAAACAATATTTAAAAATTTTAAAAGTATACAGCAGTGTTGTGACGAGTTACCTCTTCTGTTTTTTCCATGTTGCCCTCTGTATCTAGAAGAGTCTAAACAACTATATTCTATTCTTTCTTGAGCACATGTTTGCTTGCCTTGTATAATCTATTCAGTTCTTCTCTGTGTGAGTTTTTGTTGCCCATTTATATTCTAGACCACTCCGTTTTGTGGGTTCATAAAACAGTATTGAACTCTCACAGTTCAATAATGTGTATTCCCTTTTTGGTCTCACTATATCCAAAAAAGGAGGTCAATTATCTGACATTTCTTAATCTCTATTTTGATTAACAGTAAATATTTTAATTAGTTATGAGAATGTAGAAAGGTTCAATCAAATCACTGGTTTTTAATAAAGTTTTCTTTAGTTAAGGGTTTTTGAAAAATACATCTTGTGCTGGAGCAGACAAGGTGCTTGTCTTGTATTTGGCTGACCTGGGTTTGACCTCTAGCACCCCACAGCCTCCCTAGTGCCACCAGGAGTGATCACTGAGCACAGAGCCAGGAGCAAGCCTAGAGCATCACAGGTGAGGTCCAAAAAGCAACAACAAAGTACATTCCCAAACATAAGAGTTTTCAAACAACGTTTATTCTAGCATTACTGACTTGTGTGTTTTGCTATACTAAACACACAACCTCTGTCCATGTTCTAATGTCATATCTCTAAAATGACAAACTCTGGGTTATAAGGTTCTTTGAACTACATATACTTATCTGTGTCTTAAAACTAAAGCTTGGAAAGGCTGTGTAAGCAGTATAGTTAAAATTTCCATCTGTGGTTTTATTACTCTAATTATTATTTTCTTTGGAAGGTTTTCAATTCCACTTTTTCCTTAAGGTGTCGGGGCTCACTTGCCCTTTGTTAGATCTCTACCACTTAAAACATGCAGTCGGGGCTTGCCATTGCTTCCGGAATGGAATTCCTGAAGACAGTGTGTGCCGGGGCACACCTGTGGTGTGTGGTCAGTGCTTCCCCCACCAAGTCACACTTCCTTCCAATTATTCAGTAGTGCCAAGTCCACACAGAAGCCCTCAGGTTTAGTAATAGCAAGGCTGTTTATATCGACTGATGTTCTTCCCTTAGCCACTTTGAAAACACTCACTAAACTTTCCATGCTTTAGTTCTGTTCCTCTAAGAGATGTCTCTTGACATAACAGACATACCTCGGGCACCTGAGAGGGTAGACAACTTGCCTCACACATAGTCAATCCGGGTTCTATTCCCGGCATCCCATATTATCTCTGGAGCCCTGCCAGCAGTGATCCCTGAGCACAGAAGCAGGGCTAAATCCTGAGTACTACTGAGTATGGCCCCAAACCCAATGAAACAAAGCAAAAGAAGCATGCATTAACTCTCCCCTATGACCGTTGTTCGGTCATGCTGTCGTAACCAAAGGAGGTGATGGCAGCTGACGTTTATTATACTGAGCCTGGTGTCATGTGTCCCTCATACACTTAAATCATAAGTAGGACTTAAGCAGGCTAGAGAATCGCTCCTGTATTATAGGTGGGGACACAGATGCAGAGATGTCACCTCATTACCCTGGTGTCATTTTGCTCAAGATACCTGTGTTCACCTGTTAGCACAGCCACTGGCATTGTCAAACATTTGAAGGGAGGGTGTTACTAAGAAACAGGATTACATTTAAGAAATACATTTTTTTAAATTTGATTTTTATTATTTACACAATTAATGAAATAACAGAACCAGGCCAAAAAAAAACTGTTAAAAGCAAAGTTATCAAGTCTCATCTTTTTGTCAAAATCTAAAATTGAGACCTCAGTTTACCACTTCCCCCAAAATCTATCTAGGCTGTACTTTGAATTTGCAGATAAAAACAATGTACCTCATGGGACAATCCCACCGAGTTATTTTTTTTTTTGGTCATACCCAGCAATATTCAGGGTCACTCCTGGCTCTGCACTCAGGAATCACTCCTGGTGGTATGCGGGCGACCATGTGGGATGCTAAGGATTAAACCTGGGTTGGCCATGTGCAAGGCAAACCCCATACCTGCTATACTACCACTCTGGCACCCACCAAAAAACTTTTATAATTCATTCTAGTGCTCACTAATCTACAACCACCCCCTTTGGCGAACACGCTTCTCTTCTCTTCTCTCTAGGTCCCTGCCTGCCTGTGAGTGCAAACTGCTGCTTTGAGGTTTAGAATCTACCACCTGCCAATCATTCTGCCTTATTGCTAGTAAGACGGCTTTCTCAACCTGTCACCACGTCTCACATTTTTTTGCTTGTTTGATTAGGAGCCACACCCAGCAGTACCTTTGCACTCAGGGAGGTGCTCCTGGCAGGGGTTGGGGGGATTATATTCAGTGGCAGGGATGAGCCCCAGTCAGCCTCATGCAAGGCAAGTTGCCCTTCCCACTGTACTATCACCCCAGCCCCTCCATAGGTTTTTCAAAATTTTATTTAATAAAAGCATTGCGATTTGCAAAGTTATTCATAGCTGAGGTTTAGCCTTCTCATGTTCCAGGACTGATCCTGCGCCAGTGGCGACTCTCCTCCGCCAGTGACCCCCCAGCCGGCCCTCTTTTTTTTTTTTTTTTTTGTATTTAACATTTTATTATACCACCGTGAGATATACAATTACAACGTTGTTCACGCTTGGGGGTTTCGGTCACATAGTGTTCCAGCACCCGCCCTCCACCAGTGCCCCTCAACCACCACCCATGTCCCCAATTCCCTCCCCCCCTCCCACATCCCGCCTAAATGGCAGGTTCTTTATCTCCTCTCCTCTCCCTCTCTCTCTCCTCCTTCTCCCACATTGTGGGTTGCACCACGCATACACTTAGAAGCCATCACTTGCATTTTTGTCTGTATTTAATGCTCAGTTCTATGTTAGTATCAGAACTTTAGACATTTATTCACTCATGTTCCTTTCTCTATCTAAACCAACCTCTGACTCCCACACGCTTGCGGTAATTTCCACTTTTGGTAAGATCACCTAGTATATTTATGTCATGCAAATAAATGCAGTCATTCTATGTCTCTCTCTTTCCTTCTGACTAATTTCACTCAACATGATTCTTTCCATATCCATCCATTTATAGCAAAATTTCATAACTTCATTTTTTCTGACAGCTGCATAGTATTCCATTGTGTAGATGTACCACAGTTTCTTTATCCAGTTCTCAGTTCTCGGGCATACTGGTTGTTTCCAGGTTTTGGCTATTGTGAACAGTGCTGCTATGAAAATAAAAGTGTGGATTGTGTTTCCGCTGTGCGTTTTGGCTTTCCAGGATATATTCCCAGGAGCGGTATGGCTGGGTCAAAGGGGGAGCTCAATTTCTAGTCTTTGGAGGAATGTCCATATTGCTTTCCAGAAAGGTTGTACAAGTCGACATTCCCACCAACAGTGTATGAGAGTCCCCTTTTCCCCACATCCACGCCAGCACTTGTTGCTTTTACCCTTTTGGATATGGGCCATTCTCTGTGGTGTGAGGTGATATCTCATTGTTGTTTTGATTTGCATCTCTCTGATGATTAGTGATGATGAGCGTTTTTTTCATATGCCTTTTGGCCATTCGGATTTCTTCCTTGTCAAAGTTTCTGACAGCCGGCCCTCTTGACAGGCATCTTTATAAGTTTGGTTATTAAGATTGGTTCTCATGGTTTCAGTATTGTCGACTCTGTGGTTTTGATATCATTTCCTCTATCATTTCCTAACAGAATTATTGTTTGTTTGTTTTGGGGCCACATCTGGTGATACCCAGGGGTTACACATGAAGGTGTTCAAGGGACCATATGGGACATTGGAGATTGAACTCAGGTCAATAACATGCAAGGCACTTTACCCAATGTACTATCTTTCTTGCCCCAGAATTTTAAAAAAATTATTAATCGCTCTTTCCATGCAGCTCTAGATCCATGAACTTTTCCATGAATTCTGGTGTAGGACCAGTTTTCTGCCCAGGTTACTTCTGACCTGAAACATGTCTAGTGCCAGCCTTGTCAGCCCCCTTCTGTCCCTGAAAGTGCCCCCCCATTCCAGCTGCTGTCTGGAGACATGTTTCTGATTGTCTCCTGTGGGGTCTCACCCCGCTTGGACACCCCAAAGCCTGGGGCACCTTCTCTCCTGGCGGACACCTCTGTGTCCCTCAGCTTCTCCTTTTCCTCAAATTAGAGCCTTGGTTTCAGGCCCCATCCCTCAGGCCTCATCTCCTTTTACCATGATTCAGAATAATAAGTCATTGCTCTTTTCTTTGGGGGAAATGTCACAGTTCTGAAACATTTGCAACTCATTTTTAAGTTCCTTTAGGCATTTGGATTTTTCTCATGGAGCTGCATTTATTTTTCTCTGTCTTCCACTACAGGGTTTAGTTTATGAAGAAGAGACTTAACCTCTTTTCCTATTTCTGATACAAACTGCATGCAGTTTGCCTTGTTCCCTTGGTTTTGGGGGAGTGTGGGGTGCTTACAGCCAGGAACCTGTGTTGGAGAGTCATGTGGCCATTCTGCTGGTGGTGAAATGGCCTCTGTGGACTGGAGAGGAAGATTCCTGTTTCCCTAAAGGGGCCACATTCGACTCTTCCTTCTTACAGTCTAGACTGTGCCCAATTCTGGCCCCTCCTCCTTAATCAGCATCAATGCTAGCAATGTGCTTTTAACATGATCGCCTCCCAGCAGTAAATCAGGAAACTAGTTTTTGCATGAACTGCTTGAAACAGACTTCAAGTCTCTGGCATGGTTTTCAAAGTCAGTTTTCCTAACCAATTATTGGGGTGACTTTAGCTATTTAAAGAAAATAATCCTTGTAAATAACAACAGGCTTTCCTCTGCTTGAGTCCAGCTCTGACCTCCTATTTTGGTCTACTTAAAAAAAAAAAAAAGGCCCCATCCTTCTAAAGAGTCACGCAGGAAAAAAAATTAATGTAATTTGCAAGCCTAAAAAAGATTAATTTCTGCCATTTAATTACAGTGTTGCTCACTTTATTTATGTTTAATTATACTTAATCGAGCCCAATGATGTTGGCAAATATTAGCAAGCTCTGGCTTGTCATTTTTCTTTTAAAAGCAACTCAAGATTTTCATAAACTGAAAGTCTGGAGGGATATGTTTTTGGTGTAGTTTTATTAAAGGAAATGAAAAAAGCTGATTTCTGAACACCAGCCACATAAATCGAATTTGTCATTTCTCCTTGTGTGCCCCAGATTTTCTCCACAAATAACTTAGACTCTGTCCAAATTTGAACTTTTAAAGTTCAAAGGCCCAAAGTTAATAACTTATTGGTTGTACAAATAAACAGTGTGCTAGCCCCGAGGGGCCTGCGAGTGTTTGCTGGACAGCTGCTGGTCTGGGAACTGCTCCCTGTGATGCTCCTCGAAATGAAGCTGGGATCCACTAGTGTTTGGTTAAGTGCTGGATTTACAAAGAAGAAGAGTGCAGGGGATCCAAGGACTATTTACTTTGAGTCATTTTGCTACTAGAATGCCCCCAACTGTGGGTTCAGAATGACTGGACCAAATGAATCTGTGGCTGCTGCCCTAGCCTGAGGGTCAGGGAAGGGGAAGTGGCCTTCTCTGGCCTTAGCACCCAGGTAAGAAAGGTGGATCAACCTGTCTCCCAGACTCTCCTGCTCCCCCATGCTATTCCCTCGTCTTCCTAGCTCACCCTGACCCATGACTTATAACCCGTGCCCCTGGTGTCCACTCCCCATCCTTCCCATTCCTACTAAGAAGAGTGGTTTCATCACACTGAGTAGGTGACATTTACTACGAGGTATAGAATCATTGTGACGAGAAATCATTTTTCTCGTTACAAATCTACCCAGCAGACCAGACTATCACAGCTCAGATCATCGACACCCACCCTGCAGCAGTTTTTTTCAATCCGGCCCAGGTATGCTGAATGAGAGACTCTCAGACATGGGGCAGAGCTGTTACTTGCTCCCTGTGCCCAGCCACTCATGAGGCGCCCGGGAGGCATGGCGGGTTCTAGCACTGGCCTTGCCACCCCAGCAGAGCCTCACAACAAGCCAGACGACCCCCCCCACCCCCCACGACTCCATGGAGGCCGCCGCTTCCACATCCGGACTTTTTTCTCATCACAACTCCACCCAGCAGACCAGACTATCACAGCCCAGCTGCGTGGTTCATCAATAATTGCTTTATTTAGAGGTGACTACAAGAGTATGCTACCTGCACGGCAAGCCTAGCAAGCTGCTTGTGTCGTATTTGATATGCCAAATACCAGTAACATTTATATTAGGTCATTCCCATGACCTAATATAATGGTTTTGAGACTCTTTATGTTCCTGGAGCAAGCGGATGCCTTTGAGTTCTACTAGCATGAGACAGGACATATGGAGATATTACTGGTGCCCGCTCTAGCAAATACATGATCAACGGGAAGATAGTGATAGTGATAGTGATAGTGATAGAATCATTTGGCCCCTGGAAAAATAAGAGTAACAGTAACAGCAATTACTCTCAGGAATTATGGCATCAGCAGGATTTGCCCATCCAGCAAATACGCTGCTCATCAGACTATGCTGTGCTATGAATGGGAAAAGAATTCGGTGGAAACTTTTGAAAGATGGCGGGCATCATGGGGCCTTTCAGGATAGGGATGGGGGGGCCACAGTGATAGGGTGGACAGTGCATCACCAAGGTCATGAGGGTCAGTGGCTGGAAAGAATCTGAGAGGAGCTAAAGACAGTTCTGATGATTAGACTTCACTAAGGTGGGGCCCCTGCAGATCTGTCTCAAATGGCGAGCAAGGGGTCTGCTTTTAGGAACTAACTCAATTTTAGAGGAAAGTGCAAAGATGGGCCTGAGAAAAGATGCAGGAGCCAGACTAAAGTTTTGTTGATCCAAGTATCTGTGTCAGTGTCAAGTGCAGACACCAAGTGTTCAAAATAGAATGGTGAGGAAACCCCCAGATAGCAAGGCTTGTTACCCTTTATATGTGAGTTTTGCAAGTAAGGAGGAAAACTATACTAATGATTTTTTAAACTATCTTTTTTTCCTTGTGTATATTTTCCCACCTCTAAGTTAATTAATCAAAGGGTTTTTCTTCTCTAGCATTCAGGGAAGTCTTAGGTATTTCTTTAAAGCTTTTTAAGATCATAATTTTGAAAGAAAGATAATAGGATTATTTTAGAACCTAAATGCATTTATATTATGGATATTAAAGACTGAACTTTCTCCATAAATGCAAACAGCTAATTTTGAAACCCCAACCAACTCTCTCCCACTCTTTTCATCTCCCTCTGCACCCAGGTCCCCATGCATGCATGTAAGTACATGCTTGGTCTCATGAAATGATGAGAGGGAAAACTCCAAAGCAACCTGGAAATCGTCAGAGAAAACTGGGGCAGGGCAGTCTTTAAAGCAGCAAAAGCAAATTTTATTCATGACTAATGCAATCAGGGCAAAGAGACCTCAGTATAGAACTGGGCCCAACTCCAGATACAACATAGACCAGTGGGGATTTATAGCCAAGGAGCAGGATGGGGTCAGTGGATGGAAAAGAATTAAGAGTAAGCCCTGATGGGTTTTGGGGGTGGGGGAATTCTGACTTCAGACAACCTAGCAGGATTTGTATTATAAATGAGCCAGGTGGGTGGTGGGGTTTGAAATCTACTCAGGTATTGACGGCGGGAGTTCCTGCCAAACCTAACTGACAGGACAGTCCACGCAACTGGACTCTTGAGAACAAGACCCAAGGATTTTACTTTTGCAAAAATAAATCAGAGGAACCTGTATAGAGTCTGGTCAAGAAGAGTCTATCACAAAAAAATGCAAATGATGGCTTCTAAGTGTACATAGTGTAACCCACAATGAGTGGGAGAAGGAGGAGAGAGAGAGTGAGAGAGAGAGGAGATAGAGAACCTGCCATTTAGGCAGGACATGGGAGGGGGAGGGAATTGGGGACATGGGTGGTGGTTGAGAGGCACTGGTGGAGGGCGGGTGCTGGAACACTGTGTGACCGAAACCCCCAAGCGTGAACAACGTTGTAATTGTATATCTCATGGTGGTATAATAAAATGTTAAAAAATAAAAATAAAAAAAGAAGAGTCTATCAAAGATGAACTGAAAATGCCCAGGGTGGCAATTTTTTTGAAGTACTTTTTGTTTTATTTCACCCCAAATCCATTCATACCTTTTCTTCTTCTTCCAAGTATATCCTAACCTGCCATGGAAAACGATATGCCTAGGGCACATTTTATCCACTTTATCCAGAGGTAATAGAATACAGTTTTGCCCAATGTGCTAGGTAGATCACATGCTCAATGCCAGTGCAATTCTCACAACACTTATGGTCACCCTCTCTACCCCAACACTTACGTGTAATGATAATGAGGCACAGAATAGTTCTGCAGAATAAGTTAAGTCTCATCTGCTGAGACTTACTCTTACTCTTTTCATACACTGAAATATGGCATGTTGAGATACTCTGAGTGCAATAGAAAAAATCAGTGGTTTAGCAGTGTGCTAAAATACTTGCACAGGTTGGAAAGGTAGTACAGTGGATAAAGTGCTTACCTCGTACATGGCTGACCCTAGTTGAATTCCTAGCAACACCTGTGTTCCACTGAATACTGCTAGGAGTGACCCCTGAGAACAAAGTCAAGAGTAAGCCCTGTTCACCGCTGGGCGTGGCCCCGAAATCCCCTCAAAATAAATAAATTATTCACTTGATTCAATACAGGACACATACACTCACACACATATGCACACTACTTCTGATCCAGGTTACAATTTGTGTGGTTGGAGCAGGAAGTTTGAGGTGAACAATGGGCAGGAAGGCACACTGTTTGATGTTTTAACATATCTTACATGGGGTGCCAGAGAAATAGTACAGAAAGTAGGGCATTTGCCTTTCAGGCACTGACCTGGGTTCTGTCCCTTGCATCCTATATGGTCCCCTCGCATCCCATATGGCCCGTTATGAGCACCTCCAGTAGTAATTTCTGAGGGCAGAGCCAGGAATCAAGAATCCCTGATCATCTCTGGGTATGGTCCAAAACAAACAAACAAAATAACTTGCATGGAATGTTTTTTTAAAGTATGATAAAGAACAGGACAAAGACTGGTTTCTGGCCTGCCCAGTGACACAGCTTGTAAGAGACACAAATTCTGTGTGGATCAGTAACCCTGAGCTGCTGATTGTTGGACTTTGCTTTCAGTTCCTTTGCCTCTCTTCTTCGTGGCCTAGTTACTGAAGTCAATGGGGGATAATTTCAAGGCATTTTTTGCTACCTTACTTTCCTGAAAGAAATAAAAACATGAAGTAGACATATCTATTGGGGTAGTTTAATATTTATATGCTGTTTACTTTAAAGCCTGGATTTCAAATAATTGCAGAGCTTTTCTGTCTATGGTGCTTTAGAAATAGAATCATCAGCGTTGAAAGCATTTCTGCCTTGGACACTATACTGTAAGTTAAATCCTTCAAAATACCTTCTCTAACTTTTTGGTTCATTTGAAAAATTTGTATTGAATTCAGTGTGGTAGAATGGCTACTATATATTCCTAGTGAGCTGCAAGCTGTATCATTTGGCGTTTTAAAACATTAGGCTGTTTCTTAATGCTATTTTTTACAATGGCAAATACATTAATGAAAATAACTCTTAAATAGAGTTGTCCCAAATAATCAGTCTTTATAAATGTTACCAAGAGATGATGAGATACACAGTTCAGGCTCTATAAATATTGATATTATTTTATGATAGTAATAGATACAAAGTTGTATTGCAACCGCTCACCTAAATGCATGCCAAGAAAATGATTGTTGCTATCACCAAAGCATATAAACTCTAAGCAGGAATTAGAGTTTAATTTTAATTAGTGAGGGGCCAGAGTGATAGTACAGTGGGTAGAGTACTTGCCTTGCACTCAGCCAACCCTGATTCTATGCCCAGCATGCTATATCTTCTCCTGAGCCCCACCAGGAATGATCCCTGAGTGCAGAGACATGAGTAAGCCCTGAGCACTTCCAGGTGTGTTCCCAAAACAAAAAACAAAATAAAAGAAACAATAAGTGAATATCAGGTTAGTGAAGGTCAAAATGAAACATTTGGATCCGACTTTTGTCTTCTTTCTGTACATTCTTTAGTTGTTTATAGGCTGGAATACCAATAAAGCAGATGCATTACATCCTAATTTGACAGATTATAAGGACCTGGCTGGGTCACAGATGATGTTGATGGTGACAACATGTTGGTCACAACAGTTCTCCTCTCTAGTATAAATGTTGGGGGTATGGTCAAGTGACTGAAACCAAGCATCAGGATCATCTCGACACATTATGTTAGCTCTTTCTCAGTGAGATGATCAGTACGCCCATTTATAGTCACCTAGCTTCTCAGCCATAGAGTCAAGGGAAGTGAATCGCTGTATTATTATAAAGCCAAAACTGGGCTAGAGGTGCCTTAGTTTCTTCTACCATTGCCCAATGCAGCAGGTGATACAGCCAGGTAAGATTGAGATTTATATCCTAGTTTTTATTTGGGGAGTGGAAATGGAGGACTTCCAAGTGGTGGTCAGGAGATCCGGGGCCCCACCAGCGATTCTCAGCTAACCAGGCCAGCAGATCAGTGCAAGACTTTAAGGCTGTGGTATTGGTCAGGTCCTGCAATGCCAGGATCCTGGGGTCACCTGCTAAGGATGTGCCCCAACCACTGTACTATCTCTTGTCCTCTGTTCCTGCTTTTAAAGGGGAAGTAGGGACCAGAGAGATAGTACAGCAAGCAGATAGTACAGGACTTTGCCTTGGACACGGGCAATGCAGGCTCTATCCCTGGCTCCCCATGTGGTTCCCTGAGCACTTCCAGGAGTAAATCATGACCACTGCTCTGTGTGATCCCCAAAACCAAAAAATTTAAGAAGTAAAAGAAAGTATCATTTTGATTCCTTTCAGAGAAAAAAGTTTTCAATGTAATCAAAGTATTTTAGATGAAGAATGATGTCTGAAGTAACCTAGCTCAAACTGGAGTTTTTTTTTTAGAATTGGAGTTTTATTTATTTTTTTTAATATTTTGTTATACCACTGTGAGATACACAATTACAAAGATGTTCATAAGATGTTCATATTTGGATTTCAGTCATACAGTTCCTTTGCCTCTCTTCTTGAGTGTTCCAGCACCCATTCCTCCACCAGTGCCCATTTCCCACCACCAATGTCCATGATTCCCTCCCTCCCCTAGCCTGCCTCTATGACAGATTCTTTATTTATTTATTTTATTTATTTAATTTTTTTTTTTTGCTTTTTGGGGTCACACCCGGCAATGCTCAGGGGTTTCTCCTGGCTCTGCACTCAGGAACCACTCCTGGCAGTGCTCGGGGACCATATGGGATGCCGGGATCAAACCCAGGCTGGCATGGGCTGGCTGCGCGGAAGGCAAATGCCCTACCCACTGGACTATCACTCTGGCAGATTCTTTATTTCTTTCTCTTTCTCTCTTTCTCTTTCTCTTTTTCATCCCTTCCACATTGTGGATTACAATACATACATTAAAATGATATCATGTGTATCTTTTGCCTGTATTTAATGCTCAGTTTTAGGTTGTCAAGCTGGAGTTTTAAGAGTCTCTTGTTCCCCAGTGAAGATAAATTTGTTTCCATCAGCAAACTTGGTTCATTGGTTGAGACACCCCAGAATATCACCTTCAGAATCATTCATTTGATAAATGCCTCCTCTGCTGAATTTACTCAGAGACTTTATATGTGCCCCCTGTTAATCGTTCTAATAACCTTTGCCAGGCAGATGTTTTAAGCCCATCTCACAGATGACAAGACCGAGAGTCAGCGAGTTCCCAAAACAAAGCAGCAGAAGTATCTGTCTGAGCTTTCAGTGTAGGAAAACACACACTTTCCTTTCATGCAAATCTGTGTTCTGAACAAACGCCCAGACTTTTCCTCTACTGAATACCTCTCTCTGCCTCCTTTCTCCTTGCCTTGTTTTTCTTCCCCTCTCTCCCTTTTTTCCTGTCCTTTGTGCTTGCTGAGTTGGAGTGAGATTCTTAGAATCCCAGCTGCTTGGATCAAAGCATGGCTTTGAAATGTTGCTCTTGCAGGAACCTCTTACAAGAGATGCTGAGTCTGTGAATAGGGAAGTTCCCACCCCAGTGTCATGCAGGCTTTGATCTGGACAGACCTGGTGGGAGGTTGCCTTAGAGATTCAAAGCCTTGGGATTTACACCACTCTCTAACAGCAACTCCAGTACTCAGCCAAGCACATCATCCCCACACAGAGTCACTGTCCCTGTACAATGCACCAGAAAATTCAAGGTATTTTGAATTTTCCTTCCCAGATAGCTACTGCCTGTCTCAAGGCATGTTTTAAAATATAGATAGATAGATACATACATATAGATACATACATATAGATGCATACATATAGATAGATACATATGTATAAAACTTAGATACATACATATATACATATATGTACATACATATAGATAGATATAGATATGTGTGTTTTAAAATATATACATATATGTATGTATATCTAGATATATATCTTGGGGCTAGAGAGATGGTACAGTGGCTAAGGTGCTTATCTTGCATTAGCCAACCTAGATTCAATCCCTGGCACCCTATCTGTTCCCCTGAGTCCTGCCAAGTGTGATCCCTGAGCACAGAGCCAGGAGTAAATTCTGAGCACTGCCAGGTGTGACCTAAACCAGAAATAAGTAAAAAGAAAGTATTGCTTTCATGATTACTAGAGTAATAGATTTCTTTACAGATTTGCGTTTGTATGTATAAAGCTTTGGTTGCTAAATTATAAAGGTGACAATATATTTTGTGTCGACACCAATAGTCCCCCTAAAATATTCCTTGGTAACATTTTAAAGAGCCTCTAATTGGTGAATTTGTTGAATCAATGGCAATGTTTCGCATTCTGCAGGGTCTTTAGTCCTTGCATAGTTGGAGTGCTCAGGATTAAGAATACTACTGATTTCCCCCCACACACTTTTTTTCCCCTTCTTTATGTTGTGTGAGTTGCTGCGCATTGGAAGACTGGCAGAGAAACTGAGATATGATTTATCCCAAATGTGAATGAGTTGAGAGACCAGGAAGCTAGATAGTAGAAAGAATAGGGACTTGCCTTGCACATGATTGACCCAGGTTCAATCCCCAGCATCCCATGTAGTTCTCAGAGCCTATCAGGAGTGATTTCTGAGTACAGAGCCCAGAGTCAGCCCTGTACATCACTGGGTGTGCCCCTCAAAAAGGTGAATGGTACAATGGGTAGGGTGCTTACTTTGCATGTTGCTGATCGTGTTCAATCACCTGGCTTCCCATGTGGGGCCCCGAGCACTGCCAGGTGTCAAATCAAAAGAAAGTGGGTGGTAGAGAGAGAGAGAGAGAGAGAGAGAGAGAGACAGACAGACAGAAAGAAAGAAAGAAAGAAAGAAAGAAAGAAAGAAAGAAAGAAAAGAAAGAAAGAAAGAAAGAAAGAAAGAAAGAAAGAAAGAAAGAAAGAAAGAAAGAAAGAAAGAAAGAAAGGGAAGAAAGAGAGAGAGAAAGAGAGAAAGAACGAAAGAAAGAAAGAAAGAAAAGGAAGAAAAGAAAGAAAGAGAGAGAGAAAGAGAGAAAGAAAGAAAGAAAGAAAGAAAGAAAGAAAGAAAGAAAGAAAGAAAGAAAGAAAGAAAGAAAGAAAGAAAAGAAAGAAAGAAAGAAAGAGAAGGAAGAAAGAGAGAGAAAGAGAGAAAGAAAGAGAAAGAAACGAAAGAAAGAAAGAAAGGAAAAGACAGACAGACAGACAGACAGAAAGAAAGAAAGAAAAAGAAAGAAAGAAAGAAAGAAAGAAAGAAAGAAAGAAAGAAAGAAAGAAAGAAAGAAAGAAAGAAAGAAAGAAAGAAAGAAAAGAAAAAGAAAGAAAGAAAGAAAGAAAGAAAAGAAAGAAAGAAAGAAAGAAAGAAAGAAAGAACAAGAACGAAGGAAGAGGCCTAGACTCACAAGTGATGACTCAATATCCTTTACTGTTTATTGAGTGCAGGGAAATCTATCCTTCATGTTGGTTTTTATATCATTCTTGTCCTTGAGAAGTACTGTTCAGATGATTTTGTGTGTGTATATATGGAAAGAGATATAGGCAGAGAGGACTTAAGGTACATAAATTTTTATAGACAAGCAGGTATATCAAATAGCTGGGTTCCCATCCAGCCCCTTTAGCTTGCAGAGGACATGGAGGCTCTCAGAAACTAGGAACCCATTTGCTTGGCACATTGGCTATGCAGGCATTTGTTGTCTTGGAGTTGGTAAGCTGCTATTTTTTTAAACTTATTTTATAATTGTTGTTGTTTGGTGAAAGGGGGATGTCACAAACTGCTGTGGGACTACTGCTGGCTCTGTGCTTGGGGGTCAGTCCAGTGGGGTTCATAAGACCTGGCCACAGATGGGTGCCATCCAACAAAGCACCAAAACCTGACTTCAACCTCTGGCCTTTGGTGGATTTTTTGTTTTGCTTTGCTTTTTTATTATTTGTTTGTTGGGGCACACCCAGCAGTGCTCAGGGCTTATTTCTGGCTCTGCATACAGGGAATTACTTCTGGCACTGCTCGGAGGACCATATGGGATGTCGGGGATCAAACCTTGGTCATCCATGTGCAAAGCAATTGTTCTACTCACTGTACTATGTTCTGGCCCCTCTCTGGCCCTTTGATCAATGTTTATGCCTATGATTCTATAGAAAGCCTCACAAAATATGGATAACCTGTGTTTAGCCTTTGCTGTGCGACCTTCCAGACATCTTCCTTTGCAGACATCAGGTAAAATTCCTGCAGACCCAGTGATGTGGTGCTCTAAGTCCAGGATGGTTAAACTGTGAGATGCAAATCCTCATTCTCAGGTTAGCTGTTGTCACTGCAGCTAAGATATTCCTGGGACCCCCATCCATGAGGAGGAAATATGATAGTGCTTCCTCTATTTGGATGTAGTAAATAAATGAAAATAATATTTTTACTATGAATAAATGAGAAGAAAATGAGTCTGAGTTTCCTGGCATAAACTTAGTATGCACTGGGTATTAGCACATTTATATTAAGTTGCATAAAAAATAAGATCACACTTATAAGGCTGGAAATCCATTCTGTAAATTGATTGTGTATTAGAACTTGTGTTTTATTTTTTTAATTTAATTTAATTTTTTTAAATATTTTATTATACCACCATTAAATATACAATTACAAGATGTTCATGTTTGAATTTTGGTTCTACAGTGTTCCAACACCCATTCCCTCCACTCCTGCCCATCTCCCATCACCAATGTCCCCACCTCCCTCCCCCCTTCCCCAGCCTGCCTCCATGACAGGTTCTTTATCTCCTTTCTCTCTTTCTCTCTCTCTCTCTCTTCTTCTCGCTTCTCCTTTCTTACACATTGTAGATTGTAATATATTCTAGAATATGATTGATTCCATTAGTGTGATATACTAGGTCTGGACCACAAAAATGGCAGCTATTATGGTGAGCGAGTCTCATCCAGCTGCTTCTGAGACCCTACAGAGGTGATGGGCCCACTTCCAAAACCCATCTTGCCTCCCTGGGAGCCTCATGGTCAGCTGAGCTAGGGGAGAGCTGGATGGCAGCAGCTCTTCCCCGTGCGTCTGAGTCTCTGCATCATAGCCAAGAGCCCTGAGGCAATTTGTGGGTGGGCCCACCAGGCCTCTGGGATGGGTCAGAGAGGGGAATGGGGACCCCAGCTCCATCTCCAGGAATACCCGGTGACTTCCGCCTCCGAGAGCCGCCTACCTGGGCTTGAAGTAGGCTGCTCTGAGCTGGTGTTGACATCAGTATCTCTCTTGCATGGGTTCTGATCAGCTGTGGGGTTCTATAATGGCAGCTATTATGGTGAGCAAGTCTCATCCGGTTGCTTCCGAGACTCTACAGAAGTGATGGGCCCACTCCCAAAACTATCTTGCCTCCTGGGAGCCTCATGGTCAGCTGAGCTAGGGAGAGCCAGATGGCAGCTCTCCCCCATGGGTATGAGTCTCTCATCTTTCTCTCTATCTCTATTTCTGTCTCTATATTTCTCTCTCTTCTCTTACACCTTGTGGCTTGACTTACGGTTTATGATTCAATAGCAAGTTCTAGTGTGACATTATAGTTCCTCATTCCCCATCAACCTCCTCAGTTTGTTACAACTACAATGATCATTATGGTGTACAGATGTGAAAGATCCTGGGAAGGACCTGGTCCTAGCCTACTTTGTTATCTCAGCCTCTTGCATGACCGCAGCACTGTTTTTCCTATGTCAGATCATCCACCATCCAGGGCCCACAAGGCAGAGCCCTGGGGGGTGTACACAAACCTATCTCCTGTCTGCCACCTGCCCACATAGCCGGGCACCGCAGCCACACCGGCAACACCTTGGAGGGAAGGTGACCCAGAACTTGTGTTTTAAACTTTCTTGATAATATCTGTGCATGATTCATGTTGTGGTTGGATGATAAATCATACTTTCCTCTGATTTGGCTATTCTCAGCCCTGTGCATTTGGTCATTTGGCAGACAGAGAGCCATTGCTTTGCCTGGTTTGGAGAAAACAGAACCAAAAGGTGCTGGAGTCCTTTAGTGCCCCACAGTTTTACCAAACAGAGTCAAGGTGTTTTTTTTAATTATTTAAACATGTGACTTACAAAGTACAAAGTTTTTCACAATATAGTTGCTAGAAAGATTAATCGCTCAATACCAGTCCCACCACCAGTATGTCCCACCACCCCCAGAGACCCTCATTTCCCACCCACCCCCATCCCCATGTCTGGTCACTAATTATGTTGACCATTACAAGTCATAAAAGGAAATGGTATTGATAAAATCATGACTTTTTTCCTGGGTTGTTGTGTGTGAGCCTGGCCAGAGGCAAGGTGTTCTCTATGGAGTATGTAAAACCCTTTCTACTATCAGACAGTGGGACACTGCTTAGTCTTCCCTAGCCCTCTCTCCCCCCTGCATAGATTTCCAGTCATGAACACTTATGAAATTTCTCATGTGATTGCCCTTGTTCAGTGAATCAGTGTCTGACTATGTCTCATTTGAGCCTCTACACATTCACATGGCTGGTTTCATTAGAACAGAAGAAAGTGCCATAATTCTGCCATAAGCTGGCAATAATGCCACAGTGGGAGGCCTGGGGAGTCTTTGTTATTCAAATGCTCGTGGCTTCTTGAATAAAGTGGGTGACTAAGTGTATACTTATCTTCGTAAGAGAGATTATTAGAGCAGGAGACACATTTGAACTTGCTGAAAGGCTGCCTTTGTATCCCGGAAGGCCGGCACTCAGTAATTATTAGACCAGGTCTTCGTTTTATCCTGGCCTCTCTCCTTTTCACGCTTGCAGTGTCTGAATAGCTCTCTCTGGTTTACTAATCCCTGCAGGAATGTGGCTTTGGCTACGGGGAGGATGCTCAGTGCGTGACATGCCGGCCGCACAGGTTCAAGGAGGACTGGGGCTTCCAGAAGTGCAAACCGTGCCTGGACTGCGCCGCTGGTGAGCCGTTTCCAGAAGGCCAACTGCTCCACCACCAGCGACGCCGCTCTGCGGGGACTGCCTGCCGGGGTACGTTGGGCTGAGTCTCTCCTGGGCCTCTGTTCGTTGTTTGAGCAGCATTTTCCTGTTCCTTTTCAGACCGTACACGCACACCCACACGACCTAGACACATTTGCCAAATGTTCTTGATTTTTTTTTTTGGTCTTAATACAGCAATTTTCCTGTGCCTGCTACATGTCACAGCAAGTGCTGTTGACAAATAAAAACGAACGGACATGCCAGCAAGGGATCAATGTCATGAAAACCTGAAAATTTCTCCACAGTTTTTTTTAAAAGGGAAGCACAAACAATGGACCAAAAGAAATTAACTCACAAAAGAAGAAAAGCAAACTTCTGTCCTGCGGACATGCCTGTCCTCATTAGCCATCAGAGAAGAGCCGATGGACAAGTTAGCTGTTTCCAGCAAATGCTCATGGGGTGGCTTTGAATTCTCTCTTAGGTCAAGCTTCTTAAACCCTGTGTGAGGTCATGGAACTGGAGGTGGGAGGAGTGATAAACATTTTAAAATAAATATCTTGGATCAAATAGATACCTCAGGGGGCTGGAGCACAGGCTTTGTTTGTAAGAGGCCTGGGTTCAATCCCCAGTGCTATATGGTCCCCTGAGCACTGGGCTAGGAGTAGACCCTAAGTATCTCCAGAAGTAGCACCAAAAGCCAAAAATGAGATAAAAATGAATGCCTTCATGATATATTTGAGGAAAGATTTGATTCATATACTTACCTATATGTTACATCATTACTGAGATCACATACAGATTTCAGAGGGTTCCAAGCTACAGTACAATAGGTAGGGCAATTGTCTTGCACGTGGCTGACCTGAGTTTGATCACAGACCACATATGGCCCCTGAGCACTGCCAGAAGTAACTCCTAAACACAAAGCCAGGAGTAAGCCCTGAGCACCACTAGATATGGTCTTAAAACAAATAACAACAAAAGATGTCTCAAACCAAAAGGAGTCTAGAGTAGAAGAAGTTTGAGATGGGCTGGGTAGGGGGCAAGTGGTGAAGATCCCTGGCCCCAGGATCCTTGTGTCCAAATGGGCTTTTTCAAACATCTGAACAGTAAATGATGAAGAAGTAACTTATGCAAAAAGAGAGGTGCTTATTGCTCTGGGGGAGGCAGGCTGGGGCAGTGAAGGGGCTGGTTGGGTGAAAGACACAGCTGTTGCTCCTAGTGGGGGGGTGGGCAGGGCAGGTGTGCGCTGTGACAGGGAGATGAGTAGATAGATCACCAACTGAGCAGCTCTTTTTGTGGGGGAAAAGATTAGTACATAGGGACCCATGGAGGTTCACCCAAAGGTGGACACAAGTCTGATCTTCATAAGAAGCAGCAGAGATTAAGCAGAAGCAGGGAAAGGTGTGAATCAGACATGAAGCTAGGAGGGCAGAAGTGGGCTTGTAGGTACAAATAGGGCAAAGCTTCCCTATACATGTGGCTCAGAGCTCAGAGAAGGTCAGAGAGGGACAGGTGTACTGGTGAGAGGCAGGAGGAATGGTTGGACGGGCTGCAGAGCTTCTAGATTTCTGCTGTAGAGGCCAGACAGGATTGGAAAGACAGGGAGTGATAAAGAGCTGAGCCCAGGGAGGTTTGGGTGAGGCCCTGGCAGGGAGAGAGAAAGCAAGACTCAGCCAGGTCAGAAGGGAAAGAACGTCTGGAATGGTTACTTCGTGGATAGAGCATGAACCCAAGAGGCCAATCAAAGTCAGAGGAGGAGTGAAAATACGGAGCCAGGGAAACCCGCCTTTGGGGCAGAGCTGATAAAGCAGCTTCACAGGAACACGCACGTGTCACTGAAACAAGCCTCTTGCATGAATTCTTCCCTGCAATGTTCATAATGTTTGTATGCACAAAGCATGAGTCTAGACCCAGGATTAAGGTCACTCAGGCAAAGTTATGTGTGATGATGGACCCATGTCCTGGTTGATGACAGCACACAAAGCCCATATCCAGTCACTACAAGGAAAAGTTCTGCAGGAATCTTCAGAGCAGGTACATGGGGTCATGATGGATGGGCCCAAACTGCACGGTTTTGTTTCTGGGGCTTAGTCCAGAACAGGCCCTAAAGCTCCGTCCTGAGTGCAGAAACTGCAGGAATACCCTTGTTGGTCAAGCATGACCCTGTTCAGGGCCTCTGCATTTGATAGGTATGAATGCCTAACAAATGACGACCAATAAGCACCACAACAAAGAAAGAAAAGGCAGCATGTCCAATTTAAAACATTTGCACTACCAAAAAATGAAAAAAGAAAGAAAGAAAGAAAGAAAGAAAGAAAGAAAGAAAGAAAGAAAGAAAGAAAGAAAGAAAGAAAGAAAGAAAAAGAAAGAAAGAAAGAAAGAAAGAAAGAAAGAGAGAGAGAGAGAGAAAAGGAAGGAAGGAAGGAAAGAGAGAGAGAAAGAAAGAGAGAGAAAGAAAGAAAGAAAGAAAGAAAGAAAGAAAGAAAGAAAGAAAGAAAGAAAGAAAGAAAGAAAGAAAGAAAGAAAGAAAGAAAGAAAGAAAGAAAGAAAGAAAGAAAGGAAGGAGGGAGGGAGGGAGAGGGAGGGAGGGAGGGAGGGAGGGGAGGGAAGGAGGGAAGGAGGGAAGGAGGGAGGGAAGAAAGGGAAGGAAGAAAGAAGGAAGAAGGAGGGAGGGAGGGAGGGAAGGAGGGAGGGAAGAAAGGAAGGAAGAAAGAAGGAAGGGAGGGAGGGAGGGGAGGGAGGGAGGGAAGCTTCCTGTACAGGTCAGCCTCCCCAGGTTCCTCTCCAGGTCAGCCTCCCAGGCGACTGTCCAGGTCAGCCTCCCAGGTGACTGTCCAGGTCAGCCTCCCCAGGGGGGGCCTCCAGGTCAGCCTCCCCAGGGGGCCTCTCCAGGTCAGCCTCCCCAGGGGGCCTCTCCAGGTCAGCCTCCCCAGGGGGCCTCTCCAGGTCAGCCTCCCCAGGGCAGCTCTCCAGAAGGCCTCCCTCATGCTTCACCCCATTCATTGCCATCTGAGCTCACAGCTTTCTTTTCTCCAGTGTTTGCTCACTCTCTAAATAAATGCTGAGATATGGGAAAGTTGTCATTGAATAGACGTTTCAGTGATGTTTCAAAGTTTATTTATATGATTAGTTTAAAATTACATCCTTCCTAAGCCGGTATGAATGTATTGAGCAGGCGATAATTATAGAGTGACTTTCCATGTCTCCCAGAGTGTTTGGAGAGTGTGTCAAGTTGATTATATTTGTGAGAAGGCACATTGAAATCTGTTTTACAGACAGGAAACTCAAGGCAGAAAGGAAATAAGAAACTTGCATGTTGCTTTCAAGAAAAAAAAGGGCCTCAAAGTCAGAGAGAAGGTGGACACTTTTATTCCTAGTAACACTCAAACCATCAGCAGCCACACCTCACTCAAAGAAGAGTCTTTTTGCATCCACTGGCCACTGCATAGGCCTGGGCACAGGTCATTCAGTTGGTCAGCCCATAGGTGAGCACATCAGTCAGTCTCTAGGTCTGCCAATAGGTCAGTCCATAGGTCAGTCATAGATCTGCCCATAGTTCAGTCATAAATGTCATTCCAAGGTGAGCCCTCAGTCGGTTCATCAGTCAGTTCACTTCACTTGATCACTTGAATCCCGTTATTCATCAATTTGCTCGAGTGGGCACCAGTAACATTTCCATTTGACCCTATCACGTGCCATTGTAGCCCAATGGTATCTGGTTGATTCAGGAATATGAAGAGCCTCAAACCGTTCCTTCAGGGTCTTTACAAGGAAGTCTGACCATCTTGTAGGTGGGCGGCCACGTGATCTTTTGACATTCCGTGGGATCCAGTCGGTAATGGCTCTAGTTCAGCGGTTGTCTCCAAATCGCATTACATGTCCAGCCCATCTTATTTTCGATGCCTTGGCAAACAAGACAGCATCTCTGATTCTGGAATAGCGATGGAGGTCGGAGCTCCAGATTCCATCTCTCACTTGAATGAGGTGTGATATTCCAAGCATAGCTCTTTCGATTCCTCTCTGGGAGACCAGAATAGCATTCTCATCCTTTTTCGTAAGGCCCAGGTCTCTGAGGCATATGTTAATGCAGGAGAATGGTGGAGTCGAAGAGATGTGCCCGGAGCCGGAGGTTCTTTGTCCTTTTAGCTATTTCTTCGATGCCTTTGAAGGCATTCGATGCCTTTGAAGGTTTTAGGTCGTTCATCATGTTATGTTGACTTCTCGACCTAGGTACACATAGCTACTGCATTCAGAGATGTCTGTTTCATTGAGAGTGAATGGGGCCTCTGGAACTAGTTCATTTTTCATGAACATTGTTTTGTTTAGATTCAGCTGTAGACCTATCTTTCTACATTCTCAGTCGAAGCCAGCCAGCATTTGTGCCGCTTGGCTAATGCTTGGTGTTATTAGAAGGATATCATCAGTGAAGCGGAGGTGGTGTAGTTGCCAACCATCTATCTTCACTCCCATTCCTTCCCATTCTAATTGCCGCATGATGTTCTTGAGGGTGGCGCTGAAGAGTCTTGGTGAAATGGCATCACCCTGTCGAACCCCTCCTTTGACATCAATGATCACTTCCTTGTAGAATGGTGAGATCCTGGTTGTGAATCCGTAATACAGCTCACGAAGGATCTTGATGTATTGGGTTTGAACGCCGTTTGGCTAGGGCTTCGATGACTGCTTCAGTCTCCACAGAATCAAAGGCTTTCTTTAAATTAATGAACATGAGACAGAGCGGCATCTTGTACTCCCTACAAACCTCAATGAGCTTGGTTACCATGTGGATATGGTCGATTGTGCTGAATCCTTTCTGGAAGCCAACTTGCTTGCATGGTTTTCCTTCATCTAGTGTTCTGCCAATCTTGTTCCGTTAAGGTCAACCTATCAGGTCCCAGAGGGTCCCCCCCCCCCCACTAGCAGTTACAGCATGGAAGTTGTCTGTCCTTGATGCCTGGAATTTAAGTGATTAATAGAGCAGAATTATTGAGAGGTTAAGAATATAATGACCATAAATGAGTGGTGGGCAAATAGTTTCTCCCAGTCTGTGTGGGTATCTTTGTATTTTGGTCATCGCTTCCTCTGAAGTACAGAAGTGCCTTAGTTTAATGTGTTCCCATTTGTTTAACTTTGCTTCTGTTTGTTTAGTCAATAACATTGGCTCCTTAAAGATGCCTCTAGCTTCAATGCCGTGAAGAATTCTGCCTATATTTCCCTCAATGTAATTTATGAACTTAGGACTGATATTGAAGTCTTTTGCTGTGGTCCTTTGGGCCACACCTAGTCATACTCAGAGCTTCTTTCTGACTCTACACTCAGGGATCACTACTGGTGAGGCTTGGAGGACCACATGGGATTTTGGGTACCCAACTGGATCAGCTGTGTGCAAAGCAAGCACCCTACCTGCTGTACTATCACTACAGCTCCCTGAAATCCCCTGAAATTTTGATTTGACTTTTGTGCATGGTGCTAGAAAGAAGTCTGAGTTCATTTTATGCTGTATTAATTCATTTATCATATTTTTATTTTATTAGAGCACCATGATTTACAAACTTGTTGCGTTTATTTTTTTTTTGCATGTGGCGGATAAATTTTTCCAATACCATTTGTTGAAGAGCTTTCTTTATTCTGCTTCATATTTAAAAATATAAAAGAATATAATGCCCAGAGAGGTCCAGTTCCTAAATGCAAAATAAGTATTTGCCAGTATGCCTTATTTAACGTTATGGGCACAAAGTTAAATGGGCACAAGTGAAAATTTTGCAAGTGTTCAATGTGGCCAGTGAGCCTTCACATCCTCTCTGACGCTCATCTCTCCTCTGTGAAAGGGACATAAACATGTACTGATCATTATCATGTTCTGGGACCTGTATTCAGATCATGTTTATTTGATCATCAGCCACATTATATAGGAGAGTTACTGCCATCCCTTTTCAGCAAAGAAGATAGACTCTTGCAGTGGGTACTGCTTTCATGTAGGACGCTGGGCTTCCCCCTGTCGGGTCCCCATACTTTGCCTCATTTCTGAGTTCACTAGTTCTAATCATAAGAGCTGCTTTGCGATTCTGCTCCCACCCCCATTCCTTTATTTGGTTTGGTTTGGGGCCACATCCGAGGGTAATCTTGTCTTACTCCTGGGTCCGCACTTAGGGGTCACTCCTGGTAGTGCTTGGGGACTCTACATGGTGCCAGGGATCAAACCCAGGTGGCCACATGCAAGGCAAGCACCCTACTGTATTATCACTCCATCCCTACTTTCAACCCTGAAGCTTACAGCCTGACTCCTGAAAGTTGCACAAGCTGCCTTGTTTTATTTTCAGTCAGCTTCACCCTCACTGCACTTGCCTATACCTAGGCTGTGCTTCAGCTTTTCACTAGCACTTGTTGGGTTGTTAGGGACCATTGCTGTTAATTGCTGCAAAACACAAACTGCAGGAGGACCAGATGGCTAGGACAGGGTGCAGGCAAGAGGACAGGAGAGAACAAAGTTCTCATCCAGTAACAGACATATGCTCTGCAAAATGTTTGATCTCGTGGATTGTCCCACATAAAACATAGTGGATGCATTAAGGATCGCTCTGCAGCCAGAATGAGGCCATGGCATTTGGTGTCCATCCAGAAATGTGTTTCTCATGGCTGAAGAATGAACAGTCCTCACCCATCCTTTCTTAAAATAGTCTCCAAACATGGTGTCCATTAAACTGACTTGTGGATTTAGTTCACTTAAAAAAATTCCCTCTTCAGATTCAGTGTTGGGGAAAACTTAGGGTCTGTGAGCTTTGCTTATATGCACCTGCTCACCAAGCAACCAGCAAAATTTCACATGGGTTCCTTTCTCCTTCAGTTAAGTGATAACCCACACTAAAACTTGATGTTCAACTCTAAAAACCAGTTTAACCAGAAACCTTGTATGTGCCTCTATTCTCTTTTATCTTATTTTATCTTATAAAAATTCTCTTCTATCTCACCTGGCCAAGAAGCAGAGTCCCAAAGTCGTAGCAGTCTAAACAAAATAAAGAAAAAGTTGAGTGGCTTATTGACTGTACATCTCTTGAGCTATTTTATGTATTTTTTTTCTTTTTGAGCCATACTCATGCTCATGCTCAGAGTTTACTCCTGACTCTGTGCTCAGAAGTCACTCCTAGTAGTGTTCAGGGATCAGACCATGTGCAAGATGGGACCTTTACTCCTGCACTAGCTCTCATGCTGCAGGCGTCCACTAGAGACAATGTGATCATTTACGTATCTTTCATTTTCCTTTTGCCTATTGTAAATAAAACACTTTTTTAAAAAGTATTTTTTGTTCTTTTGTATATTATATTCTAACACACTGAAATTTCAGGTATGCATCATACACACTATATAACGTGTATACATCACAACTTCACTACTGGGACATTTTTTAGTGCTTGTGCTAGTATGTATGTGTTTAGAGATATTAATAGCTTCCATTCTTGCTCCTGGGTTTCTTTGCATGCTTAGAAAGATGGCCCTAGGGCCAGAGTGATAGCCCAGCGGTAGGGCGTTTGCCTTGCATGCGGCCAGCCTGTGCCGGCCCAGGTTCAATTCCCGGCATCCCATATGGTCCCCGAGCACTGCCAGGAGTAATTCCTGAGTGCAGAGCCAGGAGAAACCCCTGAGCGTCGCCGGGTGTGACCCAAAAAAAAAAAAAAAAAAAAAAAAGAAAGAAAGATGGCCCTAAATCCAGATTATATAAGTATCTCCCTCCCTTTTCCCATTGTTCTTAGAGTTTTCTAGAATTCTTTGGTCTCTGGGTTTCCAATGTTAAAAACTAGCACTGTATCTCACATTTAGCGTTTTTTCCATTACAATATGCCAGAAGCCTAGTGGCTGACTGGCCTTTATATTCCCTCCCCAGAACTCACATCTCATATAGAAGAAGCGGGCTTCATATCCAAAAAGGGTAAAAGCAACAAGTGCTGGCGTGGAGGAGGGGAAAAGGGGACTCTCATACACTGTTGGTGGGAATGTCGACTTGTACAACCTTTCTGGAAAACAATATGGACATTCCTCCAAAGACTAGAAATTGAGCTCCCTTTTGACCCAGCCATACCGCTCCTGGGAATATACCCTGGAAAGCCAAAAACACATAGCAGAAACACAATCCGCACTTTTATTTTCATAGCAGCACTATTCACAATAGCCAGAACCTGGAAACAACCAGTATGCCCGAGAACTGATGACTGGATAAAGAAACTGTGGTACATCTACACAATGGAATACTATGCAGCTGTCAGAAAAAATGAAGTTATGAAATTTTCCTATAAATGGATGGACATGGAGAGAATCATGTTGAGTGAAATTAGTCAGAAGGAAAGAGAGAGACATAGAATGGCTGCATTTATTTGCATGACATAAATATACTAGGTGATCTTACCAAAAGTGGAAATTACCACAAGTGCGTGGGAGTCAGAGGTTTGGTTAGATAGAGAAGGGAACATGTGTGAATAAATGTCTAAATGTCTGATACCAACATAGAACTGAGCATTAAATACAGACCAAAAAAATGCAAATGATGGCTTCTAAGTGTATCGTGAGTGCAACCCACAATGTGTGGGAGAAGGAGGAGAGAGAGAGGGAGAGAGAGAGGAGATAAAGAACCTGCCATTTAGGCAGGATGTGGGAGGGGAAGGGAATTGGGGACATGGGTGGTGGTTGAGGGGCACTGGTGGAGGGCGGGTGCTGGAACACTTTGTGACCGAAACCCCCAAGTGTGAACAACGTTGTAATTGTATATCTCACGGTGGTATAATAAAATGTTAAAAAAAAGAACCTACCATAGAGGCAGTCTAGGGAGGGGGAGGGGAATCTGGGACATTGGGGGTGCGAAATGGGTACTGGTGGAGGGATGGGTGCTGGAACACTGTATAACCGAAAACCCAAATATGAACATCTTATGAACATCTTTGTAATTGTATATCTCACGGTGGTATAATAAAATATTTTTAAATAAAGAAAAAAAAAGAAGAAGCGGGGCTTGAGTGGGGCTGAGTAGATGCCACAATTTAGCTGAGGATGTGTCTGTCTAAAATGATCTTAAATTTTATGTAAAAGATACTGTCATGTTTTACAGAGAAGTATATAAAAGTCCCTTCGGCAGCTTCTCTTTTATTTCATATCAATAGAGACCACCCCAGGTCAGTTCAGACCCAGATCTGTTTGCTGCCACCAGGAGTTAGATGATAAATGATTTCGTTGGCCTAATGGTGATTATTTCCCTTTGTCTTCCAGATTTTACAGGAAGACAAAACTCGTGGGCTTTCAAGACCTGGAGTGTGTGCCTTACGGAGACCCTCCCCCACCCTACGAGCCACACTGTGAGTGAGCTGGGCTAGAGCCCCTCAAGGCCCGTGGCCTTTTTCAAAAACCTTTCTGCCTTTGGCAAATGGAGCTAGGTCTCTCTCTATGGGGCTTATTACAGTGTGAGCTTTTTCTCAAGCCTCTGGCAGGACATAAAGCCCTTTTGTTGAGTGCCTCAGTCAGCAAACTATGTGCATTGATTCGAATCTCCAAGTGAAAGACAGGCTTTTTTCTGGGACAGGGTCCTATTCAAATCCTTACTTATTCTAGAGAGATAATGCAGGCAGCTCCTCTGAGCTAGGTGGTCTCCATCTTAAGGTGCCAGCGCCACCCCAGCTCCAAGTTCCCAGAGACTATCAAATGACTTCTCTGCCTTTCAAGATTCAGTGAATCACCTGCCCTAATGAATGAATGCCTAACTGAAATCTTAGTTCTTTTCATTCACTAGCTGATTTTTTTTCTCACTTAACAAATATAAGGAGCAAAAACTCATTGTCAACCACTTATACAACTGTAAAAGAAATCATGCCTTTTCCACAGTAGGGTAGTAACATATTAATGGTGTTTGTTACAAGCTTTCCACCTGCAGTCATTTTTTGAAAAGAAAAAGGCAACGACTGCTCACTTTTTTAAATTTTATTTTTGGGTCAAAACTGAGCAGTGCTCAGGGCTTACTCCTGACTCTGCACTCAGGAGTGGCTCCTGGAGGGGCTCATTGGGCCAGGTGGGGTGCTGAGGATTGAACTTGCATAGGTGGGTGCAAGGCAAGTATCCTCCCCTACTGTCCTGTCACTCCTGACCCCTGCTCACTTTTAATCCTAAATACCAATCTGGCCTCTGAAAATCATAGGGCATGGGCCCAGGGAGAGTCCGCAGGTGGGTTCCAGATCCGCACGGAGGATTAGAGTGACTGAGGTCCACCAGGCAGAGGAATAGTTGAGACCAGGAGGGAGTGAAGAGGAGGGCACTTAAGACCATGCAGGTAAGGCCCGTGGTTTCCTGGAGAGTTATGGGTCATACCGATGTTTAGAGGGGGCACTTTCCTGACGATATTTCCAGTGCGCTGGATTCAGAAGTGAGGTGTGTCACTGCTGAATAACGTGAAAGCTATTGCAGTGACTGGCCACAGGCCTTTCTGGCATTGGACCACAGGGTCCCTGCTGCTGAGTAGAGAATTTTCAGTGACCCCTTGAGCTGCTCCCCAGCACACTCCCCTCCCAACGTGCTCTTGCTTTATTTGATAAAGGTGTATAGTACTTCTCTGTCCAAGGGTGTCAAGATCTTTGTAGTCCATATTGTATTCTTTCTTATTTTTTCTTAAATGCTATATTTAAACACAATGGTTTACAAAGTCGTTCAGGCTTTTGATGTTCCAACACAAATCCCAACACCAGAGTACTACTGTCCCCTCGTTCCCAAGCCTGCCCCCTTAGCAGGTACACAATAATTTCTTTTATATTGCTTGTTGCAAACTAAATGATTAAAGGAATTATCAAAAATCCTTCAGTAGGGATTGGAGCGATAGTACAATTGGGAGGGCATTTGTCTTGCAAGCAGCAGACCCAGGTTCAATCCCCGGCATCCTATATGATCCCCAAGCATTGCCAGGAGTAATTCCTGAGTGCAGAGCCAGGAGTAACCCCCTGAGCATTGTCAGGTGTGGCCCAAAAAGCCAAAAAAAAAAATCCCTTAGTAAAAGAAAATTTGTGAAAATTATATATCTCACCAGGGAATTGTTAACACAGAAGGTTCAACTAGCAAAAATTATCATAATAAACCCTCTGACCAGGACTTAATCCCATATCATATTTTTAACCACAACACATTACTTTCTAGTCTTACTTGAACCAATAGAAAAGCAAAATAAATTAACTATTACTTTCACAGAAATGAAGATTGACCCTCATTATTTTGGGGAGAGGAGGGGCCACACCCAGTGGTGCTCTGCATTCAGAAATCACTTCTGATGTTGTTTGGGGAGACCATATGTGCCACCAGAGAATGAACGTGGGTTGGCCACATACAAGGCAAGTGCCCAACCCACAGTACTACTGCTCCAGCCACTGACTCTCATTTTTATAACTTACAAATGTTTACCAGAAATTCACAGCAGTGAGCAAGTGCAACAGTGAATGGCAGCCGTGCACACATGACAATACAGAAGCGATTTGTTTTTACCTAATCTCTGCAAGTAATCTGCCCGCCACACTTGTCATTGAGGACTGATGCTCTGAGGGCCTAAGAACTTTTTGTTGACGAGCAAGTGGCAGAGACTCTCAGCCCCAGGGCTGCTGCCTTCCTGTGCCCCGCCCCTCCTGCCACTGTCTCCCTCAAAACACTAACTAACCTGATCTTTCTAGACAGATGTAGTCTGCTCCACGTTGAGTTTTTCTTTATATTAACTGCCTCAGTGTTCTTCACTTAATGAAAACTCCAAAAAATCAAATGGAGGAAATCGTAAGAGGCTCTTTTGCCACCTGGTCTATAAAAGAACATGTTCCCTGGACAAGGGAAGTGCGCAGTGATGGAGTCTCACCTGTTTTATCCAAAAGGCAAGTGAAGATCGCACACTTCATCCCAAGCTTTCAAAAGAAGACAAAGGAAGTATTCAGGTTGAGCTTGAAACTACTAGGATGTTTTTCTACTTTTAATTATTGGTTTGAAACTTAAAATAGTCTAGTCATAAGTCTGAAACATTGGGAATTTTTTGCTTTTTAAGATCTAACTAAACATGAACATGACAAAATAGTATTTAAACATAGACTTTATGTCTAACTATTCATTTTTGGGGGTTTGGAGCCATGTCTGATGGTGCTCAGGAGCTGCTCACAGTGTTGCAAGGAGAGGCCATTTCCGGCGGTGCCTGTAGGACCTCTGAAGGACCACGTGGTGCTGGGGTTCAGACCCAGGCCTCCCAGATACAGCATGTGCACTGACTCGCTCAGTTCTCTCCCCAGTCTTCATATCTAACATTTATTTATATTTATTTTGGCTTTTGGGTTACACCCAGTGGTGCTCAGGAATTACTCTGACTCTGTGCTTAGGGATCACTACAGCAGGGCTCAGGGGATCATATGGTATGCCGGGATTGAACCCAGGCCAGCCATGTGCAAGACAACCTATTCTATCTTTTTTAGTACAGGTTATGCTATATTTTTAGCTTTCATATCAAACTTTGAATGTCTGGAAAAATCCTAAGTAAATTACATTTTGGAAATAAAATGTAGTGTTTAGATTGATTTATCCATGTATGAACATTTTAGAAACCAAGGGGAAAGAAGTCTTTTTTCAGAGTTAGAAGTTCAGTATGCACAAATAACAGACTTTGGAGTCATAGAAAAGAGTCTGGTGGTCTTGAGTGAGTATTAATCCTTATCACTGTCAAGGGAAGTTTGCTGCCTTTGGCACAGTTCATGGAGACAATTCCAGAACCTAACTAATCTCTAAAAAATGAGATCTCCAAGTCTTTGGGGGAAGTCATGTAAGGCATCTTGTGTTTTAATTTTTCTACTTTAGGCTTTTCAACGCATTTATAAAAAATTGCTTCATCGGTGGTTCCACAACCCCTCCCCCCACGCAACTTCCTCAGGAGAGCCTGTATTACTTAGACTTTCATTTATTTTTATAATTTTAGAAAATATATTTAGACTTTTAACTATAAGAAAGTGACAACCATTTGAACAATCTCATCAGGGGCTTGTTTCAAGAATACATATGGTGAGCAGAAAGGCTGAAGTATCCCAGAGCTCTTTCTTGGGGTACAGCCACCCACATCTGGGGGTTCTGTTCCCTGTAATGGGGCTCCCAAGATTTGGGTGGCTCCTCACAGCTCTGCTCAAAGTCAGCAGGAGGCCGCCCATACCTTCCGGTTTCACCTGCTACTTTCATCAGCCTGCCTTGGTCTCTGCCTCCCTGTTTAGGCTTCTGCAGGAGAGAATCCAGTGGTCCTGGGGAAATATTGTCATGAGAGGTAGAGTCATTTTCGTGGAACCATTTAACAAATACGTGTGCCTATCTGAGTCTGGGCATACAACAGAAACCAAATAGACCTCAGTCCTTTATTTCAAGGAGTTTTCAGTGGAGAGGGGAGTTGTCAGCTAATGCCCCTGAATTTAATAGAACTCAGATCTGACTCACTCTGATGGGTGCTGGATTGGTCCAAAGCCCAGAAGGGCCTTTAGGGTGCATAAAGAGTATGTGGCAGTTAATGAAGAGGGAGGACTAGGGAAAGTATTGCTGAGCAATGACTGCTGAGCCCTGGTCCAGCAAGTCACTAGAGAAAGATGATGAAAAAACAGGGGCTCACCAGAAGTTCTTGCCGGGAAAGGGGGAGCATTCATGCAGAAACGAAGTCACTCAGAATGGCAACTCCAACACCTGTGAGTGTTCTTGGCATTCAGCCCTCAAGTCTTTGGTGCACTGACAAACCATTTTGTTAGTGAATGAAAAGGGACGCCAAAATGTCACAACATTGAATGCTATGGTGAAGGGAGAAATGAATACACTATAGGCATCTCTTTCCAGATAGATGCTATAGTGTGCAGGCAATAGCAGTGGTTTGCTTTGTTCTGCTTTTTATAGGTGAAAATAACAGGTCTATGTGCTTGAAGGTTGAGGTAAGGATCCCTTGAGAAAGGTTGGTATCTTCATGAGAGAACCAAAGTGTGATGAGTCGCACAAGGCTGCTGGGAAAGGACTTGGACCCCTGTTGGGGATGCCACTGGGGTCCCCAACAGTGCCAGGAAGCGAAGTTCCCTTCTACCTCCAAAGCCAGTGGGGAATGGATGAATCCGATGCAGTTTTAAAAAGCTTTATTTATCACAGGTTCAGGCATACAAATCAGCAATAGGAAAAACCCTGTGCTTAGGATTACAGGTTAAAACCCCGCCACATGTAGGCCCAAGATGGTGGCCACCACGTAATAAGGCCCTGTAAAGAGGAGACAAAGACAAGACTCCCAAGTGAGAGCAAGCCCCAAAAGAGAGCCCAAAAAAGAGAGCCCAAAAAGAGAGCCCAAAAAGAGAGAGAAAGAGAGGAAGCAGGCTGGTTTTATACCCCTGCAACTCAGACTTCCCACTATTATGGGAAGCAGGAAGGGTCAAATGCCCTTAGGTAATTTCTCCTAGCACCTCACCTAGGCCCTATTATATACTAATGTTCTGGGCCAAGATCTGCCTGGAAATGCCTTTATAGGGTAGGGAAGGGGGTTTCTGAGATGGCATGTCTCTGTACCAAAGACTAATACTAATGCCAGTTAAATATTTCTCCAAGCCTCCACAAGAGTCTCCTCTACTTCAAGGTAGTTTTGTATTTTAGTTGCCTTTGAGTTATCAGAGAGCCATGCTTGCTTGCTTGGAGGCAAATAGCATTTCTCTCTGGTCTAATTACTTAGAGATCCAACGTGGCCAGGCAAATATGCTGGTAAGATCTAGCTAGCCCCACAATGATTATGGTAGCATGAGAGAATATTTATACCAGCCAGTACAGAATACATGGTCAGATAAACTGCCTACCCCCTCCCCCATTTAGACTACCCCCTATCTACAAAGTGGCCTGCAGGGAGGCAATCCAGGGCAGATGCAGAGGCTCTTAGAGGAGCCCTGCAACAGACGCCTGGATGTTGGCATGGCCTAAGGAAGGAAGGAGACCTCCTGTTCTCCCAGGGAGGAGGTGGCAGGCAGGTGGACATAGGCTTATCAGTGCAAGGTAGCCCATATATGTGACTAATACATAGCCACATATATGGTAGGAAAAATTCAGGGGCATTAGCTAACAGGTAGGAAGGACTGACTTTTGCCAAGCTAGGTAGAAGCCATGGAGTACAGGTGTTCCAGGCCCTTGTTACAGAACACGGAGGGAAGTTAGTTACAGAGGGTCATGGGCATCCCACCCAAACTGAGTCCTGTGGAATTTTGTCATGTACCCTGGCATACAATTTTACAATTTTAGATCTTGACTGCAGGACAATATATGCCATATGTGAAGCTACGCTACTGCTCGACCCCACCACCCGCCATCCCTATGCTGTGCCCCATACCTGTGCCTTAGAGTCAGCTGCCAGCCTCAAAAACAGAATGGTTCCCTACTGACCCAAAAAAATGTGTTGTCAGTACACAATATTCTAGTGCAAATCAACATAACAATTAGCAGAAAACCAAACAGTGAAAGCTTCTGTCCGCTCAAAGACAATCTCACCACAGTCTATTTTAGAGACTGTCCAAGCATAGGAATCAAGATCCAGGTTCCTCCCACAGGACTGTCCCCTGGTAGTTCATGAGGGTAGGGCAGAAGGGAATTCTTGGGGATTCAGCAAACACATCTATGTCCGTTATCTGAAATTTGGGACCAGTTAACAGGACTCTTCAGGGAGAATGTTGCAATATGGGCTCTGCTCTTGCTTATTTTCCTGTATCTTAACATCAGTAAGGAGCTATTGATGATGATGATTGATGATGATGATGATGATTAGGTGATCACTATCACTATCACTATCTTCCCGTTAATCATCTATTTGCTAGAGCGGGCACCAGTAATATCTCCATATGTCCTGTCTCATGCTAGTAGAAACCAAAAGCATCCGCTTGCTCCAGGAACATAAAGAGCCTCAAACCATTATATTAGGTCACAGGAATGACCTAATATAAATGTTACTGGTGTTTGACATATGAAATACTACACGGGCAGCTTGCCAGGCTTGCCATGCGGGTGGCATACTATTGTAGTCACCTCTAAATAAAGCATTTATTGATGAAGCGTGCTGATCAATATATTGATCAGGTGATGCTTATCAATATATTGATAGTGGTATCACTATGTTGATATATTGGTCAATAAGCACCAATATGGAAAGAAGAGAGTTTGTTGTGACTGAGAAAGAGAAATCAAGGGGTGGGAGTGTTTTGTGGTTGCCCCTGGAACTATGAAATTGTATCACTTGAAACATGGAGACAAGATAGGAAATGGATTAGGGTCAGTGCCACACTCCTCAGGTCTCTGTCCGCTTCCCAATGAGCTATTCCATATTCCCCATTGTCTGTGGCCAATGTGATTATCCCAAGTGACTCCTCTGTGCTGGGTTTCTCTCTTGTACAGTGAGCTGATGCTCACTCCACAGGTGATGGTATGTATGGAATTACTAGTATGTATAAAGCCTGATGCAATGTTTGGCAACAAGCCATGTCTGTAAGTTGTTATCTCCCTTCCTTTCTCTCTCTGCCACATCCTTTTGGCTGTTCATACTGTGTCTGCTAGCATTTAGAGAGAGTTGTTGGAAAAAATCAAGTGACAACATCTGGGTGTAGTACTCAGCACAGAGAGTTGTTCAAAGAACAGCAGTGACCAAGCATGGTCCTCTCAGTAGGGGATGGCACTTTGCCAGGTATTAGTCTTCAGGTAGTTGATGAATCATCACAGAACACATACGTGCTCATCAGCTTACATTTGTAATAAAGAGTATTGGGAGCTGGGGAGGTAGTACAGTGGGTAAGGCACTTGCCTTGCATGTGGCCAATCGGGTTTGATCCCTGGCACCCCATATGGTTCTGAGCACTGCCAGGAATGATCCCTGAATCCAGAGACAGGAGTAAGTCCTGATCATTGCCACGCATGTCTCCAACGCAAAAACAAAAAAAAATCACTAAATAAGTGGCTTTCTTTTTGGAGGATATATCCTTATTTCTTGTACAGGCATTTGAGAAAATGAGGAAGACATTTTTGTTCCTCCTGAAATTCTCTCTAATAATTAGCCCAATCTTGAGATGTCTCAGAGAATGTGGCCTCTGTCAGAGGAAGTCAAGCAGAGTATGACACAGTAAGGAACTATTTCCAGGAGATTTGGATTCATAGCAAGGCTCTGTGTTGTAAATGTTCTCACGGTTCTGAACTCCATTTACCACTTGGAAAATGGAAAGAATCACACTCAGATTGGTAGATTTGAGACATAATAAAGTGAAATAGTGCCCAGAAACTTGCCTTAGCACAGAGTGAGCTCATGTTAGCTGTCCTCTTCCTGTCCTTTCCTATCTTGGTGAAACCTACATCTGTTCTTCTCAACTCCCTCTGCACAGGATGAGATGGTTGTTGACTGAATTGTGTGAAGCACCTGGCTCTGATGTTTGTCTTGCTGGTCCATCATGTCGCCCAGTGGAGCATACGGAGAGAAGGGCTGCAATGTATTTTGGTGTTCTCTCTCCTTTCTACTTCATTGTCCAAGGCCTCATAGAGTCCAAGGGGCATGAGCTCTCCCAAAAATGATAATGAATGCACGAGTAGTATTTATTAATATACCCATAACCTCTCTGCAAGGTTATCAGTCAGCATTAATTCATGAGAACTTCTGGCTGGCCATGGAGCAGAGGGTTGGTTGGCGACATCACTATGAGTTGCACATTAATTAATGAATGAACCCCTTATTAGATAACTTTGGGCTTTTTCTTCCTGTGACTTCCCCTCCTGATAATGCATAACCTGCTCAGAGCACAAAGAGGTGGAGTTAAGCATGCAAGAAATTTTAGAAGTGCTGTATCCTGCCCTGGGTCTGATAAGAAATGCAGATTTTGTATGATTTCTTTCAGCAATGTTTAGTTAATGTGGAACAAATACTGTGGTTAGAAGAAATTTTTGAAAAAAAATTCAAAGTAGTTTTTCACAGAGTCCCAGCTTTATTTAGTATGTTTGACCTAGATGTTTGCTTTGTTCTTGGGGGCTTTGTAAAACAAGCCACGTGATTCCAGAGAGATAAGGGATCAGATAAGTGACTCAGTGAGAGTTCTGGGGACCTGCAACTAGTTAGGCATTTCACGTCAGCTCCTGCTCTCAGAAAACATCTCTCTGTGCCAATGAGCATTACATCCCTAACCCAAAAAAATTCATTATTTTGCAGTGAATACTGAAAGTATAATCTGCAGAACAATTAAAGGCAATTTTAAGAGGAACTATAAAGAGAACTAATTTCCCATTGAAAAATACTTTCAAAGTTCAGTAGAGAAAAAAAGACATGCTAGACAAGACATTTCCAGTACAAGATTATACAGAGCAAAGTAGAACATTTTGAAGGGGTTTTTCCCAGTGTTCTTTTCTGTTTCTTACTTTTTAAAAATTAATTTTGGCCAATGTAATTTACAATTTTACAGTGCTGTCAACCATAGGGTTTCACACATACAATATCTAATACCACATTGGCCACTATATCCCTTCACCATTGTCCTTGACTCCCACTTTCACACCCCACCTCACCATCCTCACTCCACTCCCCATGTCCTTTCTATAGACCAGTTCTTCAATTCTGTTGCTTTGGGCCACTTGTTTCTCAGTTACTGTGGATTTTTGGGAGATCCTATGAGAGAGAACATACCTATCTCACCTGGGAGGAGATAGGGTAAATTTCAGGGGGATTAAAGAAGTCTGGTGTAATTAGAACAATAATTGTTCTAAAGACACCAAACATTAGCCAAGAGGCACAAATGCTGGCTGACTTTGACCGAGAATGTGGAAAGATAGGTCTACAGCTGAATCTCAACAAAACTATGTTCATGAAAAATGAACTAGTTCCAGAGGTCCCATTCTCTCTCAATGGAACAAACATCTCTGAATGCAGCAGTTATGTGTACCTAGGTCGAGAACTCAACATGATGAATGACCTAAAACCTGAGCTGCGCAGAGGAAGAAAGCGGCATGGAATGCCTTCAAAAGCATCGAAGAAATAGCTAAAAAGACAAAGAACCTCCGGCTCCGGGCACATCTCTTTGACTCCACTGTTCTCCCTGCATTAACATATGCCTCAGAGACCTGGGCTCTATGAAAGCAGGATGAGAATGCTATTCGGGTCTCCCAAAGAGGAATCGAAAGAGCTGTGCTTGGGATATCACACCTCACTCAAGTGAGAGAAGGAATCCAGAGTTCCAACCTCCATCGATGATCCAGAAGTCAGGGACACTGTCTCGTTTGCCAAGCCATCAAAATCAGATGGGCTGCATATGTAATGCGATTTGGAGATGACCACTGGACTAGAGCTGTTACCAACTGGATTGCATGGGATGTCAAAAGGTCACTTGGCCACCCACCTACAAGATGGTCAGACTTCTTCATCAAGATTCTGAATGAACAATTTGAGGCTCTTCATATTCCTGAAGCAAGCAGATGCCGTTGGGCTACATTGGCACGTGATAGGGTCAAATAGAAATGTTACTGGTGCCCTCTTGAGCAAATCAATGAATAACAGGATGCCAAGTGATCAAGTGATCAAATGATTAAAGAAGTTGTGTTATTATATCCAATGGGATTTTACTCAGTTATCAGAAACAGTGAAAACTTGCCTTTCTTCGACAAGGATGAAACGAAAGAGTGTCATACTGGTACAAAACAAGTCAAATGGAAAAAGACAAACACTAGAGGATCGTACATGAAGAAACAATACAAGGGAACAAATATCTTACGAGTACAAGCTCTTATAATCTGAAAACAGATGGGGGTGGAGGACTGAAATAGGGATCATGGGGGAAGGATGTTGGCACATTGGTATTGGCTATGGTGTAACAATATTATCCTCTTTAAACATAAGCATTTACACTCTCATAGCCCAATTCCATTAAAAATGTAGCTTTTGACTCTTAAGCACTACTTTAGGGTGGGGAGTAGGAGGCCGATGAGCAGAGTCCTGACAAAAGGACATTTGGGACTAGTGGAAGCTAGACAGATTGTAAAGTCAGCCTTCTCGGTGCACCCATTTTCTTGATAGTTCCAAATCTTGTTGCTCTTCTTATCCTTCCCTTCCCTTGATTCCCTGCTTTTATGTTGAATCTCTCTTTCTGTTGATAACAGATGATTTGATTATCCTACTGAAAGCAATCTGAGCTAGTAGTCTCAAAGGACACCTATGTGAAAACTAAAACAAAAGGTAACAATGAAAACAAAAACACAAAATCCATAAACCAAGCAGGTATTCGTGCCCTCCCTCCTCTGGAGCTCTCTGCTGTGAGGATGTCTTGTGAGCCCTTCTTGGGACTTTCCTATAAGATCAGCATTGCAGCCAGAGCCACGGGGCCCCTAGAGAGCTGAGGCAGGTAGAGTGCTGGAGCAGCAGGAGGTGAATGTCAGCTTCAAGCCAGGGACGTGGGCAGAAACTGCTGGAAGCAGCCCCAGAGTTTGTGTCAGTGTTGTGCAAACACACCTCGACATGCCAAAGAGTAACCTGGAGTTTTCATTCTAAAATCACTTAGTAAGTTAATTACTGTTCTTGTTATTACTCTAGACACCAAAGGGGGCCATGGTAAACAAATTACATTTCCTAGTCCTTCTAAGAAAACAGAAAGTCTTGTAATTGATTTGAGTGACTTCCATTGAAAAATGATTAATCTGTATAAGCTTGGCATCCACTTGTGCACGACACACACAGTGTGTGTGTGTGTGTGTGTGTGTGTGTGTGTGTGTAGCAGGTGTGTGTGGTACTTGGAATCAAACCTAAGTCCCCCCACACCTGCAAGGAAAATAACCCCTGGTAGAGCTGCATCCCTAAACTAAATAAATCCATTGTGAAGCTTATTTTCTTATTGCTTATGGGGTAAATAACTACTACATGAAAATAGGTTGAGAATTTGTTAGAGTAAACTCCTTACAGTTTGAGGATGAGATTCAAGAAAAAGGAAAAAAAGAAAATCTGCTGGGCAGTGTAAATGTCTTGGCCTCTCGAGATAAAAAAATAAATAAATAAATCAGCTATAATTTCAACTGCTTTGTAGGATTATTAAACTATTTTAAAAATTTATCTTTCTATAACCCTAGTTTCATTAAAGTTATAAAAATTTTAAATTCCATACAAAAAATTCTTACTGGTGAGATAGTACAGGGGTTAAGGCACTGGCCTGCCCATGGCTGAGCCAGGTTCACTCCCCAGCACCACATATGGTTCCCTGAGCCCTGCCAGGAGGGGGATCAGGAGTGCACTGGGCCAGGAGCAAGCCCTGAGCATCCCTGGGTATGGTCCAAGATCCAAAAAAGAAAGAAGTCCTAAAATCATATGCCTTACATGTGTTCTTTCTCTTGCTATGAAATTATAAATATTTTAGGCAATTAGCTTTTTCTAATTTTTTTAAAGGCCAAGGAAAGAGGAGTCTACATGCCTTCACAGTGGACAGTGTCCCTTGACTATTGAGGGTTTCGGGAGTCCTGGCATATCTGTGACTCTAGGAGACTTTTATCTGACCCCGCAGAACAGTAGCAGTTGATGATTTCCCATTCGGCCATAAATCTACCTTCTCTGGCCTTTATCTTCAGTCTCTTTTAGACAGTTAAAGCCAATGCGCTGGATTAAATATTTACTCACAAAGAAAAAGTTTGTGGTTTGTTGAAGGCCATTACTAAATTAAGAGGATGTTAGATTAAGTACAGTTTATTTGAAAAAATGTAAAATCCAGCAGGCCTGTTCCATGAAGTGGTAGACTTGTACAAATGAAGCAGTGATTTGTGTGGGTTCCATTAAATGCTTAAAATAAATAGCTGTGAGGAAAAGCAGTCCAACAGTTTATGCGGAACCTGTAGTGGAAATACACTCAAGGGTCAAGCTTCAAAATTATTTCACTTTCTACCACAGTGTTGATTCTGTGAGCTGGTAGGTGAGGCCGTGCACTTGATCCTCTAAAGCTCACTGGCCAATGAACTGGGATTCTGTCTTTAAACATGGATGTCTGGCCTCTTCCTCCACAATCTGCTTAAAGAAGGGGGTAAAATGTGAGGAATTTTGGCTGGAGCGATAGAACAATAGCTAGGGCATTTGCTTTGCACATGAAACATCTAGATTTGATACCCAGCATTCCATTTGGTCCACAGCACTGCCAGGAATGATCCCTGAGTGAAGAGCCAGGAGCAGCCCCCTGAGAGTTGCTGAAACAAGCATAAACAAAATCCCCAAACTGAAAACCAAATTATAATCAAGGATCTTTTTTCAGTTTTCTTTCTTTCTTCCTTCCTTCCTTCCTTCTTTCTTTCTTTCTTTCTTTCTTTCTTTCTTTCTTTCTTTCTTTCTTTCTTTCTTTCTTTCTTTCTTTCTTTCTTTCTTTCTTTCTTTCTTTCTTTCTTTCTTTCTTTCTTTCTTTCTTTCTCTCTCTCTCTCTCTCTCTCTCTCTCTCTCTCTCTCTCTCTCCCTCCCTCCCTCCCTCCCTTCCTTCCTTTCTCTCTCTCTCTCTTCTCTCTCTCTCTCTCTCTTTAGTATTTGGGCCATACCCGGCAATGCTTAGGAGTTACTCTTGACTCTGCACTCAGGAATCACTCCTAGCACTGCTCAAGGGACTATATGAGATACTGGGGATGGATCCAGGTTGATTGTGTATGGGAGAACACCCTAGCCACTGTACTATCACTCCAGCTCCAGGGAATTTCTTTTATTTGGTTTTAAACTGGGGACACAGCCAGCAGCACTGGGGGTGACTCTCAGTGGTGCTGTGGGACCATGTGGTGCCTGGGATGAAACCCAGGCTTCTGCGTGCAAAAGCCTATGCGGAGCACATTAGTGAGCAATCCAGTCAGAGTGGCTGGATTTGAAGAGGGAAAAAGAAGTGTCAGGAAAATGTAAAAGAGCAAGATTCTGTCAGCAGTCTGGTGAGCAGATGCAAATGCCCCGTTCTTTTAACCATGTCAGCACAGACTTGCCTAGCTCAAACACGACCTGTCCAGTGACTTGGCAAGACAAAGAAATAGGAGAGTTGATGTATAATTTGTGTTTGGGGTGTGGAGAGCATCTCCCAAGCAGTGTTCAGGTGACCTGGGACCACTCCTCACAGCACTTCTCACAACCAGACTGAGTGGTTGGGTTTCCGCAGATGTAGTGCGCCACTCTCAGAGTCACACCCAGCAGTGCATGGATTAGAGCTCTGAGCATGCATAGTGTGTCCCTGATCCCTGTGCTAGCTCCCTGGTTTCTAAACACACATGTTTTAATGAAGGGTGGGGGTGGAGGTGGGGTGGGGACTTATAAATGTAACTGTGTCATCATACTTAAAAAAAATGGAAAATTGGCCATATACATCTCAACAGACTGTGCTTTGCACAGAGGAAGACTAGGATCAATCCCTAACACCACCTGGTCCCCTGACACTTCAACACAGGACTGGGAGTAGCCCTTTCTTTCTTTCTTTCTTTCTTTCTTTCTTTCTTTCTTTTCTTTCTTTCTTTCTTTCTTTCTTTCTTTCTTTCTTTCTTTCTTTCTTTCTCTTTCTTTCTTCTTTCTTTCTTTCTTTCTTTCTTTCTTTCTTTCTTTCTTTCTTTCTTTCTTTCTTTCTTTCTTTCTTTCTTTCTTTCTTTCTATCTGTTTGTTTATTTGTTTGTTTTGCTTTTTTGGGTCACACCCTGCGACGATGTTTTCAACATTCGGACTCCTCAGCTCCACAGCTTCTCAGAGCTCCACCCAAGAGAAAAGCCAATCTCAAGCCCTCCTCATCAGAGACCCCCCTGCCCCACTTACAGCCCAGGTATACCTGATCCAGAGACTCAGATACACAGGGCAGAGCTGCTACTGATTTTCCCTGTGCTCAGCTGATCATGAGGTGCCTGGGAGGGAACACAGGTTCTAGCCTTGGCCTGCCATCCCAATACAGCCTCACAAGAAGCCAAAGGAACCCCACACCATGAGGGCAGTCATATTCAACATTTGAACTCCACAGCTTGTCAGAGCTCTACCCAAGAGAAAAGCCAATCTCTCCCCATTTCAGTTCATCAGTAAATGCATCAGATGAGAGCCTACTACTGAGAGTATACCACCCACACAGCAGAGCCTGGAAAGCTACCCATGTCATATTTGATATGCCCAAATCCAGTAACAGTTATAGGCCTCATTCCCATGACCTAAAGGAATGGTTTGATGCTCTTGGTGTTCCTGGAGTGAGCATATGCCCTTGGGCTACAATAGCACTCTGTAGGACGTATGGAGATGTTACTGGTGCCTGGTCAAGCAAATCGATGAACAACAGGAAGACAAGTGATACAAGTGATTCCTTTACTATCAAGTGCCCAAAGGGTTATAGTATGAAACAATGATTTTTATGTCTCAATAGTTTTCTACAAATCCGAATTTAGAATCATTCTTTAAAAATGTCACTGAAAATTCAGTAATTCCTGGAAAGTTTACCTGTGGTCACAGGAGGCACATTTTTCTTTAAAATGAGACAAAACACTTAAAGAATCCATGACTGAATTCAGAAAGCTGGTCAGAGAATACAGATGAGTGATGCCATCTGGATGTGTCATCTCTTCCCAAGTTCTGGGTACTCGCGAAGGTCTTTACTACATTACATTGTGAGTCACCTGCAGAGCAGTCTGTCCTTGCCTTCACCTACCCATGTGCCTGCTGCCTGCAGAAAGCGCTCTTGGCACTGTGATGCTATGGTGACAGGCAGAGACAAAACTCTGGTCCTCAAGGAATTGCTCTTGCGTTCTTCAAAAGAATGTCACATAAGATGGCCAGAAAACATAAATGGAGAAATGGGTGAATGGGTGGTGCTAAGGTGGTAACAGTCTGCACCAAGCCTATAACTGTCAACCACCAAATAATGGGCCGGGTGACGGGGGAAGGAATATAGGGACAGGAGGGTGGGTGGTCATAGGCACTTTGGTGGCAGGGGTGGGAGGTAACTTTGTAGATCAATACCAGAAACTTGAATACTTTTGTAACTCTGTCACCTAACCTATCATAAAATATTCATATATATTGAAAAAATGATGATCAGAAAAGGTCTAAACAAGCCAGGGGAAAAGCAGTGCCCTCGGAGAGGCACTGGGACCCACTATTGTCACAGCTGGGGTTGACTCCAGAGCCTGGTTAGGGGGGAGGGATGAGGGCAGGGGTGCAGGCTGAGCTGGCTCCAAGCTCTTCTCGGAGGGGTATCAGTTGCAGGAACAACATGATCAAACAAGGTTTTTAGAGCTCAGCTGGCGGCTGCTGCTAGGAGCAGAGTTCAGGGAAGCAAAGGCAAGAACAGGGACACGGGTTTAAGCACAGTCTTTTCAGCCGATTCCATAAAAGTGTGCTTTGAAGCACAGGCTTTCCACCTCTTTCTCAAGAGTTAATTATTAGTTTACAGCACATAATGAATTTAATTAAATTAATTTCATTAAAATAAATTTAAATTATATAATTATTAGTTATGCATTAGTATAATGATATTTATTATAGCTTACTTGCTCTCTGTGTTGTCAGAAATCAGAAGAATAGTATTGGGTTGACTTTTTTCTCTTTTTCCAAACTGGAACAAAGCATAACTTTGGAAGAGGTTATCAGAATTGTATACCGTATAAGATTTTACATCACCATAAACGTTTTCTATTATGTTAGGCCCAAGGGACCCAGAATGAAAATTGAATCGAGGCAGTTTCTCCCTAATACTAATCGGTCCTGATAGGACCTTTCCACACAAATTCCTTGTTCCCTCCCCTCACTAGTAATGCAGAGCAGTAGCTGGGCTTTGGTGGCTTCGACTCATGAATTGTTTCACACAGAGAGGGCTTGGTTTTGAGACCAGGTTTTAACACACAAGTTACTTAACCTTTCTATGTCCTGAGCTCTTCCTATGTGAAGTAAATGAGCCTAGGAATAGTCTGGGCTCAAGTTCTTAATTTTTTTCATGTTCCAGAACTTAAGAGTGTGATCTTGGGGCTGGAAAGGAAGTCCAAGGGAGGGTTAAGGCACTTGCCTTGCAAGCAGTGGGCCTTAGTTTGGTCAGGAGCACCCCGTGTGGTTCCCCAAACCCTGCCGTTAGTGATCCCTGAGTGCAGAGCTGGGAGTAAGCCCCGAGCACTGCTGAAAGTGCATCCCTTCACACTTGCAAAAAAATAGAAGAAAGAAGGAAAGACAGTGTGCTCATTCTCTCCGCATTAATAGGGATTTGCCCACTTGATTCAGAGCCTGGGGTCACCAAAGGCAGGCACTGAGCATGTGAGGAGGTATCGGGTCCATCAGCCTCAGCATGACAAGGCTTGACACTGCGCTGTCTTGGACGCCTTCCCCCTAAGTGCAGTCCATGGTGACATTAAAGGGGTGAAGAGCAGCAGCAACCCCACTGCCAGAGTATAAATGCGGATTTTCTTTGATGAGATTCTCAAGGACATACTGTTGTTTTTTCTTAGTTGAAGTTAACGGGTGGAAACAATTTGAGTTTCATCATCTTAGAATAATTTCACAGACGATTACTTCTTTAAATACTTCAACGAGGTAAATAAGAATTATCCAATTGAGTAATAGCAGAGAAGCTGAGGATTATAGACTGCTGGTCCGTAGGCGAAAGGGCACAGCCTTCCCCAAGGCCCAGGCCCAGTGAATAAGGCTGAGTCTTCCCAGGAACTGGGCAATTCGAATTCTCTGGGGAGCCTGGCAGGCAAAGGGTTCATCAGCTTGTGCTGGGGAGGAGGAAGGCAGCAGCCCAAGTTTCATATCTTTGTTCTAGTTCCCAGGTCGCAGCCCTGTCTGTTAGTTCCAGTGGAAGCAGAACTATTTTTGAGCTTGTGTATCCTTCAGCACAGATGTTCAAGGCATTGCAATGTGTTTCTTTTATGGTGTCTTTTCTGGGTCTTGGTGGAGTTTAAAAAGCATCTTTGTTTCGCCAGTCAAATAAACACAGAAGAACTTATAGGACTGCAGGATCATAAAAGAAGAAAAACAGTCTTGAAAAGCAGGGAGGTGGGGTGGGGGAATTCTTTCACTTGATGGGCTTTGCAGAGAAATACTCTAGGCAATCTGCTGCCATTTTGTGGCTTAAAATTTTCTCATTTTGTGGCTTAAAATTTTCAGTGTTAATGATGGTGTTTAGAGTAATTAAAGTACAGAATAGTTAGACTTCTAACCCACCAAGTGTCAGGAAAATTTGCAAGAATGAGCTGACTCTCGGCATTACAGGCTTTCTTTGATCAGAAAACATTTTTGGTCAAGTCAGTGCCAAATGGGGGTCCTGAGGGCCAGGCTTCACCACCCACCTGAACAGCCACATTCTTTCCTTCTTTATTTTGTTTGTTGCTCCTACATTCATAAGGATATTTAGCCTGTGTGACCCAGAGGCAATCGGACTCAAAGCAAGCTTAGGGGGCAACGTGAAGTAATAAGCCAGGTTCTGTGCCTGTGACCTTCCAGGAACAGGGCTGCTACCTGGTTTGTCTTCTCTTCCGGTTTAAACCTGAGGATCCCTCTGACCTCCAGCTCTTCATATCATCCCTTGGTGGCCTCACAGGTCCCTTCTGCCTGCTGCCTGCCTGAACCCATCACCTGCCCCGCAGAACCTCCCTTGCCATAAGTATTTTCCTTACGGCTTTGCCCACTGGATCTTTGCAGATCTAAAGTCAAATGGGGAAAAATTAAATGCTTCGGGGACTACCCCAAACTGTAATTAGGCTTACTTTGAGCTCTATGCTAAGGAATCATTCCTAGTGGGACTCAGGGAGTCACATAGGGGCCAAGGAGTGAAACTGGCTTGGCCACTTGCTAAAAAGTGCCTGCTGTACTATTGCTCTGGCTTAAATTTAAATTTTTGCCACTTGCTGATAGCAGGATCAGTGATGAATGAGTAGGCTCACTCATGAGGGTCATGGGTGAGAACAAGCTGGGAAGAGTGTTCTCTTCCACATCTTTGTCTCCAGCTCGTCCCCAGCCACATCCACACCTTGTCCCAGGAGTACACATCCCCCACAGACCCCAGCCGACCATAGAAGACTGGCCCAGTGCACACATCCTTTCGTAGGCAGGTCCCAGTCCACCTGTGTGGCCCCAACAAAACAGGCTCCTGGGCCTCATCGTTGCTGCAGGACAGTTCTTTGCCGGTCCCAACTGGCCAGGCTCCCTGGTACAAATGAGGAAGAGCTGATCAAGGAGGAAAAGGAACTGGTGTAGGGAAAAACAGAGAGATCCAAGCACTTGGGAAGATTTCCAAGATCAGCACATGCTTCTGGGTAGAAAATAGTCATGCTTAGATCATTCTTTATGTTTCTAGAACCAGAATACTAAGTGTGCCTCTCACTCACAATGAGTGATGACATTGTGGTTTTTCATCATAGGAATGTGGTCAGATAACAATCTGTGCACTTAAAGTTGTTAAGTGCCATCAGCTGACCAGAGCCTCTCCATGTGTGCCCTGCTCCTGTAAACCCGCTTGGTAGCAAATGCAGTGTTGCGCATAGTTCTGGGTGTGTGTGAGCTTGATTCTTTTCAGGTAAAACACAGAGGCAAAGTTCATACTAGAGAATGTCTATTTTGTGTGTTGGGAGGGGGCTTGGGCCATACGCATTGGTGCTTTGGACTTATCACGGTTCTGAACTCAGGGACCATTCCTAGTGGGGTTTAGGGTCTCAAATGGGGTGCCAGGAATCAAACCTGGGTTTGCACTATGCAAGGCAAGTTCCTTACCAGCTGAACTATCACTCCAACCCCCATAAAATAATACTTCTTATCCCATGAAATATTGCCAAGACAATATAATTTGCTGTGGATCAATAGATCTTTTTGCTAATGAGTGCTATATAAGGTAATGGTGCTGTCATAATTCTCCTCATTCTCTCTCCTCATAATTCCTCTTCCTCTCAAAAAGGAATATTTCTCATCCCATGTCAATAATCCAGAAAGGCAATGGTCTTCATCTCCGTGTTACTACTACACCCCATAAATAAATTAAGTCAAATGATACACTGATTTCAGTGAGAGAAGGCCATTAAATATCATTAGTAAAGACAGACTTAAAAAATTCAAGTAACATTAAAGTTATAACATCTCCAGACTATTTAAGTTCATCATTAAAGTTCCCTTCTATCCTTTACCACACAGTTGTCCTCTTTTACCTAATTAATCCACCCCATCACAATGTCCCCCTCCCTTCTTGTACATACTCATTAGTTACTACAGTCCAGTAGTTTATTTCATTTCACTGTAGTTCATACATCCCTTTGGTTTCTCTACCCAGATGACTTATTTCACTAAACAGAATATCCTCTAGCTCTGTCCATATTGTTGGAAACCATTGGGTTTCAGGTTTTTTTAAAGATGTTATTATCTATCTATCTATCTATCTATCTATCTATCTATCTATCTATCTATCTATCTATCTATCTATTTATTTATTTATTGCTTTTTTGGTCACACCCGCGATGCTCAGATGTTACTCCTGGCTCTGCACTCAGGAATTACTCCTGGCGGTGCTTGGGGGACCATATGGGATGCCGGGGATCCAACCCAGGCCAGCACAGGCCGGCACAGGCCGGCCGCGTGCAAAGCAAATGCCCTACCCGCTGGGCTATCGCTCCGGCCCCATGGGTTTCAGTTTTTACTTTTAACTGAAGAGTATTGTGTGGTGTCAATGAAAGAGGAATATACATCTTCTCTCCTTCATCTGTCATTGAGGTGGTTTTGAGCTCTCAACTATAGCAAACAATGTTGTAATAAATATGGTAATGAGCATCGCTCTTTTGAAATGTGTGTTTTTATGCTTGGGGACAAGTGAGACAATGGGATCATATGGAGTTTCTATTTTTATTTTTTTGAGGAATTTCTACACTTCTTTGATTAAAGGCTGTGCCAGTTTCCCACAGCAGCCAGACAGATCCGAGTTTCCTGTCTCCACATCCTGGCTACACTTGTAACTTCTTGTCTTTTTGTGTAACAGCGATTCCCACAGGACTGGGGCACTAGCTTCTTGTTTCCATTTGCATTTCCCTGATAATAAGAAGTGATGGGCTGGACATTAATGCGATTTGGAGACAACCGCTGGACTAGAGCCGTTACCGACTGGATCCCACGGGTGTCAAAGATCACGTGGCCGCCACCTACAAGATGGTCAGACTTCCTTGTTAAGACCCTGAAGGAACGGTTTGAGGCTCTTCATATTCCTGAATCAACCAGATGCCATTGGGCTACATTGGCCGTGATAGGGTCCAATGGAAATGTTACGGCGCCCGCTCGAGCAAATCGATGAGTAACGGGATTCAAGTGATCAAGGATCAAGGAAGTGAGCACATCTTTTCATTTTTGTGCACAGTAATCAACAAATACAAGTTTTTTTTCTGTCTTTCTTTCATATTGTCATTTCCATTAATCCCATTTCTTCCAGTGTCCCATCTTTGCATACTATTTAAATATGTAATATTTTTGTATAATATTTTTATGTTCTCCTTATTGTCATTATGTGGTTATAAATCTAGATAATACTGTCAGTTATTCCAGCAGCCAGAGAAGAAAGAGGTCATATTACCTAGAACAACAGGTTTTTTAAGTAGCCTTTGAGAAAGATTTGGGGATATTGTGCACACTTCATAATTTTAGCTGCAACTCTCCCAGCTTGCGTCTCATCCATGCAGAATTCTCCAAATATAATCAAGGAAAACTAAGTGCAGGTACTATAGCCTTTTACCTATATGCTTTGTGTTATAACATTAACCATAGAATGTTTTTATAAATCTTGGTGGCATGCTTCAGTTTTGTAACTCACAATTAAAAAATCTCATTTGTCTCATCAAAATTTATTTTCTAGATTGGGTTTCAGTCATACAATGTTCCAACACCTCTCTTTGTTTTGACTGAAACCCAATCATGAATAATTATACACTTTATAACTGTGTATATTGTGGTGATTCAATTAAAAAATTAATACAAATTATAATTTAAACATTGAAAAAACATTTTTTTCTAAAGTATTTCTTAACATTGGCTTTACCTGGCACTATTTCTTAAGGTTTATCTATTTGGCTAATTGTTGCTTAATATTATATAATATTGTTTAAAGTTACCAGTTAGGGAACTATATTGATTAGACATTTTGAGATACTTACTGGCAGTAGTACTGACTTTTTCTTAAAGGACGGTATTGTTTGTTTTTGTCTTGGGGCCACATCTTGCAGTGTTCAGGGCTTACTCCTGGCTGTGTACTCAGGGATCTGCTGGCAAGCTCAATGGACCATATGGTGTGCCAGAGACTAAGACCAAGTTGGCCCCATGCAAGGGAAGTGCTTTTCCCACTGTAATATCTCTCTGGACCTGAGTTTGCTTTTATTATTGATTTTCCCCAAATCTTCAAGAACTTTAGGGATGTGTTATTAGGACACAAGCATTAATAATCAGATTTTTTTTCTGTATATTCTATTGAAATTCACATTTCAACATCATGGTAACTATACTATCGTATTCTACTTAGAGAAGTTTTATGTTTCTGACTCCACACTAGCCCTTTAGAGCACCAATGCCTCCAATACTCACAAAAAATCCTGAATATAGATATTGTTATTCCCTGATTTTACTGATGAGAAAACTGAACCAAGAGGTGGCCAGTTGCTAGCGGTGACAGCAGGCCAGTAAATGCAGAGATCTAGCCACAGAGTGGATATTTTCCCACTGAGTTCTAAATCCAGGAAAAGAGAAGAAAGTTTTAAGGTCTGCTGATAAGGATACACATCACCCATGAACCAGTAAAGAGAAGCTTCTTGATTTTTTTTAAAGAATTTAATTTGTGGTCCTTATAAACAGTGTGCTTCAGTTCTCAGAAAGATGCCTCCCACACCAAACATTTTTTGTCTAAAACCTAAGCCACAGGACAGACTTTGGAATATATGTGTTTGCCTCTTCACTTCTCACTTACTAAAAATCAGGTTCATGTCAACACAACTTTAGTACCCAGATAAGCACCTAGCAAGAGGGGATATCTATGTTTCCTAGAAGTGTGAAAATCAGCAAAGAGACTGAAACTCTGCCTTCATAATCTGCTCCAATGTGTGGCTCCTCCCTTCAGGTAGAACTGTGGTGTGGGGTATGGCTTTGCAGGCAGTGACCACTCATATGACCACAAATTAATCTTCCCTTCCACATTGCATTAGACCCACATCTTGACCTCTTATACCAGACTCTCACAAGAGCAGCCTTGCCACCACCCAAACCACATGAGGCCAACATACTCCCAAAACTCATTAATAAAATGGTGAACACAAGAATCAAGACAATCCCAATCTAAGAGTAACATCTTACTTAAGATGTTACTTACCTAAGGACACATTCTCTGAATCAATGCTCTCTGAGGCCCCACATAAGTCAGACAGAAGTGGCAAAGAGGAAGGTAATATTAAAGAGGAAAGAGGAGATCACCATCTACTGAATCTCCCCAGTCCTACCTGGCAGTAAGAGGTGGATACTGATAGTGCATTTGAAGGATCCACCTCCAGACCGCCACAGCATCATGGGAAAATAATGCAGGCCCTCACTACAAGGAGTGGATGAAGAAAAGAGCCCTGAAATCTCAACAAGAAATACTCACATTATCTCCCTGATAAGAAAAGTCAGAGATGAAATTGTGAGGTTGTTTAATGAGCTCAAAGAAACAGTGGAATGGAGGATATGAAAGAAACAGTGGAACTGACAGTCAGTAAAATACAGGAGGAAATAAGGGCAGAAATCAGAAAACTACAAACAGAAGTGTCACTAGTCAAAAGTTCCATAGATAAAATGAAAAACTCAATGGGTGTCCTCAATAGTAGAATGATGACAGCTGAAGACGGAATCAGTGATCTTGAAGATGAGCTGCAGAAAACATTCAGGCAACAACAGAAGATGGAAAAAGACTTCAAAATAGCTCAGTAGTGGGCAAGAGAACATTAGAATGAATTCAAGAGGAACAACATAAGAATCATTGGAGTCCCAGAGGAACAGGAAGGCAAACCAAGTGAGGTAGGAACAGTTAAAGACATCATTGCAGAAAAGTTCCCAGAGCTGAAGGATGCAGATATCCAGATCAGAAAAACCCAAAGGATGTCAGTTAAAAGAGACCCTAATACAAAGACTCGAAGACATATCCTAATCATACCAACACAACTTTAAATTGGTGTGCATCCATGAGCTGGTTCACATTAGAAACAACTAATTCAGTTTGTCATTATGTATAGTCATCTATCGGACAATCTTTGTTATAATTTTCTGCTTCATCAGTAAATCTAACTGAATATTGGTATTGCATTCTCACCTTTAGTCATTAATTCAAATGAAGTACTATGAGTACCAATTAAGCAATAGGATTACCTTATTTCTCTCCTTGAGAGGTAATTTTAAATCACTAACTTCTGTTGGTATTGTCTAACAGCAGGGATTAAGTTACAGATAAAACCTGATAATTGGGGAGGGAGGTTTGAAGTATGGGACACACTGGAAAGGGTGTGGTATGGGGATGTGGTGTGCATAAACACTTTCATGAATAGTACTGTAAATGAAACACAAAAAGTTTGGAAAGAAGCTAATCATATATGATCCATTATTTACAGATGTTTTTACTTTTTAATTATATTCCTTTTTTTTTTTTTTTTTGCTTTTTTGGGTCACACCCAGCAATGCTCTGGGGTTTCTCCTGGCTCTGCACTCAGGAATTACTCCTGAGCACTGCCCCCAGGGCGGTGCTCGGGGACCGTATGGGATGCCGGGATCGAACCCAGGCCAGCACAGGCGGCCACATGCAAGGCAAATGCCCTACCTGCTGGGCTATCGCTCCGGCCCCTACATTCCATTTTTAATATAAGAAATTCAGGGGCCAGAGCGATAGCCCAGCCGGTAGGGTGTTTGCCTCTACACGCGCCGGCCTGTGCTGGTCCGGGGTTCGATCCCCGGCATCCCATATGGTCCCCCAAGCACCGCCAGGAGTAATTCCTGAGTGCAGAGCCAGGAGTAACCCCTGAGCGTCGCCGGGTGTTACCCTAAAAGCAAAAAAAAAAAAAAAAACTTTAAAAAAAAAAAGAAATTCAGCCAAATGTCTTGAGGAAAATTCTCTAGAAATCAATGAAGTGTTTAAATAGTCAGAACTTCTGTTTGATTTGGAAGATTTGACTATCTCTTTCACAATGCAAAAGATTATAGTGGAAATATAGGAGCCAATTTAGACTATTGATTCTATTCTAATAGAAAGTAACATTTATTAATCATGCAAAGGAAATTATCTACATGACTCTGCATATGAGAATATGGAAATGAACACAAGTTTGGAGGACAGCTTCTCTTTCCAGTTTCTGGAAGGCCATTTTGTATTTTCCTTGTAGTTTTCACTCAACAGACATGGATTACTGCTGACCAAGTCAATAGGATTGACATGGGCAGGGAGACTGGAGAAAAGAGAAAGGGATAGAATAAGAACTTTGAAGTAGGTAAAGGACACAGAGACTCTCAGTGGTAGAGAATCTGCTCTTTACATCTAAACGCACTGTCCCATATTGCCCTATTATGGCCCCAATAGCACAGCAACGTCTGTGGATTTCTGTGTAACATTTCAGCTTTTACATATAACTTTTGTTAACCGAAGTACTTCAAAGACCTCAGACACAACCCTAGAAATAAAAATATCGAGCTTCCACCTTTGGGCCAGGTTATGCCGATGATAAAACTTAATGTGGGCATCATCTATATTAGTATTACAGCAAGCAAGCTTGGGGCCACCTGCAGGTTCTGCCTTGATTCACTTGCATTTCAGTCATGAAAGAACAGCTAATTTGGCAGTGCCCAGAAGGAAACTTAAAAGAAGAAATCAAGCTCAGAAGTTCTGTTTATAAACAAATATTACAACATTGCTCAACAAAGGAAAAATGCTTGCCCAGCTTTACAGTTTTTTGATGTGCTCTTAGTTCAAAGAAGAAATCAATAAAACTGCCAAGTTAATTTAGGGCACTGGCTTGGAAACAGTGCTCAGCAGGTTGGCATGTTACCATGTACACAGCTCGCTCTGCTGGATAAAGATGTGTGGCTAGTGTTCGCTAGCATTAAATGCTGCTAAACAGGATGTCAAGCCCCCTGCCCCTAATAAAAAAAAAAGTTTCAGCCTTCTGGGTGGAATTTTAGAAGAAAAATCAGACTACCAGGGTCTTAGGAAAGAGATGCAAATCCTAGTATAATCCTTCCATCATTGATTTGGGGGAAATGGCACTTTATTAATTTAATCTTGCTCATGCAATGGAATCTTGTTTAAGTCGTGGCGCTATTTATTATAAACTCCCACTGAGTTTTATTCTCATTTTTTCAACCTTGTGAAAGAGTGCTTTTCAAAGTCACCTTACTTCAAAGTTTTAGTTTACAATAATTCTTTTAAAAAAGCACAGATATACTTAACTTCCCTTCAAATGGAATTTGTTCCTGTAAACTAATCTCCAAATTAAAATATCCTGATTATAATATAGTCACTTAAAAATCAAAAGTATTAATCACTTTCAGCTTTGTTTCTACTTTTTTGAGGAGGAGATCTCCCTTAGCCCAAAAAGTAGCATTCAGGGGTTTTTCATAATATTGTATGTAGCATCATATTTTAGTTATCCAGTCATCTACTGTAGGATGATTACATTATTCTATACTTTGACTGTAAATGATGTTACTATGAACTTTGGCATAAGGTATCTATTCAGGTTCTTTTTCTATGTTCTTTAGTTTAATCCTAGGACTGAAATGACTGAATTGCATATAATTATGTGTTTTACCTTTGAAAGAAGTGTCAAATTCTGTCCTCCAGAAACTGCAACTTTTAACTTAACACTGACAATATATGAGAACTCCAGTTTTTCCACATCTTCACCAGCAATTATTATTTTCTCTTTATTATTATTCGGTTATTATTATTATAAACATCATAGTAAGCATAAAGAGTATCTCCTGGTGATTTTTATTTTTATTTCCCTCATGATAAAAGGTTTGAGTATATCTTTTTGGGCTTATTAATCATTTTTATGCATTCTTTGGAGAAATGTATACCAAAGGCTTTGTCTGTTTTATAAGTGTGTTTTTCTGCTATTTGTTGTTGAGTTGAAGTGCTTTATATATTCTGGATAGTAAATACTTGGTAGGTATTAAATTATTTGCTATAATGAACCTACCAAGTAATTTTGGTAGGTAATAAATTACTTGCTATAATGTACCTACATGGGAATGGGAATGATCATGACCTGATGGAATGGTTTGAGGCTCATTATGTTCCTGGAGCAAGCAGATACCCTTGGGCTCTACTAGCATGAGACAGGACATATGGAGATGTTACTGGTGCCTGCTCGAGCAAATTGATGATGAATGGGAAGACAAGTGATACAAGTGAATGTACCTACCAAGTATCTGTTTTCTGGGTTGTCAGTTCATGTCCTTGATGTTCTTTGAAATACAGAAATTTTAAATTTTTATAAACTCAATTTATCTCTTTATGTGTTGTTACCTATGCCTTTTGTGTGTATTTAAGAAAACATCTTCAGATAGAAGGTCATAAAGATTTCTTGCTGTTTTCTGGCTTTAACTCTTAAGTTTTGGTCTTTAACATTTTCTAGTTAATGTTTAAATATGTTATGAGATACTATACAGTTTCACTATACAGTGTCCATATTGTTTTCCAAAAGAGTTGAACCAGTTGGCATTCCCACCAATAGTGGATGAGAATCCCTTTCTCCCAGCATCCACACCAGCACTGGTTGTTCTTGCTCTTTTGGATGTGTGTCAGTCTCTGATGTGAGATGATACCTCATTGTTGTTTTGATTTGCATGTCCCTGATGATTAGTGCTAAAAAGCACCTTTTCATATGCCTTTTGGCCATCCAAATTTCTTCTTTGTTGAAGTTTATGTTCACTTCTTCTCCCCATTTTTTGATGGGGTTGGGTGTTTTCTTCTTGTAAAGTTCTACCAGTGCCTGATATATCCTGGATATTAATCCCTTATCAGATGGGTATTGAGTGAATATTCTTTCCCAGTCTGTGGGCTATCTCTGTATTTTAGTCACTGTTTCTTTTGAGGTACATAAGCTTTTCAGTTTTATATAACCCCATTTGTTTATCTTTGTTTCCATTTGCTTTGTCAATGGTGTTTCGTCTTTGAAGATGCCTTTAGATTCAATGTCATAAAGCATTTTTCCTGTTTTCTTATATGTACCTTATAGAATCATGTCTGATGTATATCTTTTGATCCATTTTTTAAAGAAAGGTGTTCACCTTTATTTATTTATTTATTTATTTATTTATTTATTTATTTTTCTTTTTGGGTCACACCCGGCAATACTCAGGGGGTTACTCCTGGCTCTGCACTCAGGAATTACTCCTGGCGGTGCGCTGGGGACGCCGGGATTGAACCCGGGCGGCACAGGCCAGCCGCGTGCAAGGCAAACACCCTACCCTCTGGGCTATCGCTCCGGCCCCATCTTTTGATCCATTTTGATCTGACCTTTGTGAATGTTGTTAGAAGATCTAAGTTCAATTTTTTTTTTTACATGTAGCTGCCCAGTTTTCCCAGCACCACCTGTTGAAAAGACTTTCTTTGCTCCACTTAATATTTTTTGCTCCTTTATCAAAGATTAAGTGATAATATTTGTTGGAGAGTGTGTCAGGATATTCAGTTCTATTTCATAGGTCAACAGGTTTGTCTCTGTACCAGTTCCATGCCATTTTAATTACGACTGCTTTGTAGTAGAGTTTGAAGTTGGGGAAAGTGATACTTCCCATCTTCTTTTTCCCAAGGATTGCTTTAGCTATTCGTGGGGGTTTATTATTCCATTCAAATTTCAGGAGGGTTTGGTCAATTTCTTTGAATAGTGTCATGGGTATCCTTATAGGGACCGCAATGAATCTGTATAAAGCTCTAGGGAGTATTACCATTTTGATAATGTTAATTCTCCCAATCCAGTATTGTAGTTTTTTTTTAATTAAGTCTAAGAGTCTATGAACATGCTACCTTTTCCCAGTTTTTAACAGTACTTTCCAATTTTTAGCACATAAGCTTTGTATGGCGATAGTCACATCCTAAATAGTTTAGTCTTTTCATGATACAATTAATAGAATAGTTCCCTTAATTTTCTGGACTATACATGGATAGAATATATAAATGTAGCTAGTGTTTTTAAATGTTGATTTTACATTCTAAAAATTTCCTAATAAGTGTATGCCACCCGCACAGCAGAGCCTGGCAAGCTACCCGTGTCCTATTTGATATGACAAATACCAGCAACAATTATAGACCTCATTCCCATGACCTGATGGAATGGTTTGAGGCTCTTTATGTTCCTGGAGCAAGATGATGCCCTTTGGGCTCTACTAGCATGAGACAGGACATATGGAGATGTTACTGGTGCCTGCTCGAGCAAATCGATAATGAATGGGAAGACAAGTGATACAGGTGGATACAAGTGAAAAAATTTACTAAATCAATTTGTTCAGAAATTTTTGTATGTGTGGAATCTTTATAGGGTTTGTCTGTGTAAGATTTTTGTCTTTTGTGAGACCAACCATCTTGCTTTTTCATTTCCCATTTGAATGGATTTTGATTGTTTGACTAACTGCTCTGATGAAATTTCTAGTACTATATTAAATACAAGTGATAAATCCTCATCTTCAACCTGATTTAAAGGGCAAAGTTTTCAGTCTTTTTTCATTGAATATGATGTTAGCTCTGAGTTTTTTATACGATCCCTATCACATTGAAGAAGTTTCTTTACTTGGAATGTTCTTATCTTAAATATGTTGGATTCTGGTGCATATTTCAATATCCTTGAGATGGTTGTGAGCTTTTTCTTCTTCATCAGATTATATCTTACATTGATTTTTATATGACTAAAAATCATTCTCATCCTGATATTAATTCTACTTGGCTAGATGTAAGTCCTTTATATGCTGCTGAATTTGACTTATTATTTTGATGTTTGGTTTTTGCATCTAGATTTGCATGAGAACATGTCCTCTAGTTTTTCCCTCTCCAGTTTTGGTAACAGGAGTAAAAATGAATAAGGGAATATCCTATTTTTATTCATTTGGGTGAAGAAGTTGAAAAGAATTTTTTTATTCTTCATTAAATATTTGTCCAAATTCACTAATGAAACTATTTAATCTTGGGCTTTTTCTTTGTTGGATCTTTGTTTACTGACTTCTTACTTTTATAGGTCAATTTTCATCTTCTATTTATTCTTGTATAGTTTTTTTGTGTATTTATAGAATTTGTTCATTTTATCTAGTTTACCCAATTGTTGATATGCAGTTGCTTAGAGTATTCTCATATAATCTTTTTCATTTCTGTAAAGTCAGTGACAATATCTTATGTCCTTCATTTCAGTAATTTGGATCTTTTTTGTTTCTTAATCGGATTTTGTCCATTTTGTTGATCTTTTCAGATCAACTTTCATTTCACTGATACTGATTTTTATTTCACCAATATCTTCTCTAATTTCTGTATTGCCTCTATCTGCTACCTTTGAGTTAAACTTAGTCCTCTTTTCCTAATGTCCTAATGATGAATATTTATGTCTTTTAATGAGGTCACTTGCTATCATATCATTGAAACTCTGATTTATTTCATTAGGTTGGATATACTCTGTTGTATTTCGATTCATCTCAAGTAATTTCTAACTTTTCTGCCACTTCCTTGACCTACTGGTTACTGAAAGTCTATTGTTTAAGTTCTGCATATTTGTGAATTCTTCAGTTTTCCTTCATTACTAATTTCTTCTTTCATTCCATTCTGATTAGAAATTTTTTTTATGATTTCAGTCTTTTAAATTTATTGAGACGTTTTATCAATAGTCTCAATAGTTTTATCAATAGTCTAATCCTTAAGAGTATTTGATGTACACTTGACAAGAATATGTACTCATCTGTCATTGAGCACTTTCTATTATATTATAATAGAGCTCCTCACTACAGTTTTTTATCCTTGCATAAACTGAAGAGCTTGTACACAAAGGTTCCTTTCACAACAGCATTATTTACAGTGGTTCAAAAGGTAGAAGCAACACAAATGTCCATCATTTGATGAATGCATAAACAAAAATGGTAGATCCAGAGAGAGTTCTGAGACATTCTACAACCTGGATGAACCCTCCAAACATTATGTAAAGAAAGCTGAGTACAAAATATCACATAATACTGTATAGTTCCATGTATTTGATTATATAGGTTTTGTTTTTGTTTTATTTTATTTTTGGGGTATTTTTGAGGGGGAGGCACATCTGTAGGTTCTCAGAGCTTACTCCTGGCTCTACACTCCGGGATCATTCCTGGTATTCATAGGACCATACAGGGTACAAGGGTTTGATCCCAGCTTGGCCATATGTAAGGCAAATGTCTTACATGCTTTATTAGCCCTCCACCACTATTTATTTGAAATATCTAGAATGAGCCATTTCATAGAGACTGCAAGAGCATTCATACTTATCAGGATATGGGAGATATTAAAAATAGAGCTTCTTTAAAGGTGGTAAAAATGTTCTGTAATTAGTGATAATGGTTACAAAACTTTGGGAATATACCTGTTAATAATGGTTAATTTTGTTAAAAAATTCAGTCTAGTTTTTATGAACTCTATATTATAGTGTGTATTTAAAAGGACAAACTGAAAAGGCTTGCTTTAGGGTTACACTTACAGTTTTTGGAAGGTAAACTTTGTAGATCTAAAACTAAAATCTAAAATAAAACAAAAGAAGTAAATGATGAAAGTTTACCTTTTACATTTATTCAGCAAAGTTCCTGGTATAAAGTAGGAAACAATCCAGCTGTTTTGTTTATTGGCAGACTCTTTTGTTCTACATCTGGAATTCATATGTTGAGTGTTACCATAGATGTTTTGTTAATCCAGTTAAGACTAGAAAGATAAAGCTATGTTCCTTGCCTTAGCTGATATTGCAGAGAGCTCTTTGTTAATATATTTTTATTAAAAAAATAGGTTCATCAGGTTTTGGTCTCATCAGACATTTATGCAGTATGCTTTTTGTTATAGTTAATGGAGTCAATGGAAGAGCACAGGGAACAATGGCTTAAATTCGTTCACTTGAAACAAACAGAAAAGTCAGTGATAAAACATTATAGTAAAATGATGGGAAAATATCTAATAGTATTTTGTAAAACCATTCATTGATTTTTTGTGCATCAAAATATGTTCATCAAGAAGTGAAAACGATCCCATTTGTAGTTAAAGGAGACTTTCCAACATAAGAGGACTTGGAACAGTAATCTGCTGTATCACTTCCATATGTTAAACTCTCTGGTGAAAAAACAGGCATTAGTGAAATCTTGAAAATGGTAGCCCAGAGTATAGATTTATTTGCTACTCATCTAGTTAAAATATATAGATCTTGGAAGTAACATTTTAAAATGTCAGGACTAGGCATAGTAACTCAAGTGGTAGAGCACATTGATCGCATGGATATGATCATGAACTCTACACTTCCTTACCCCAAGCACCGTGGGTGCCCTGGTGTCCCCAAGAATGGCCCTAAAAACGATAACAAAAAGAAGTCATATGATCTTTGTCATCATGTTAAAATATTACCATCTCTTTAATCTCAAAGTGAGGCACATTAAATTTATAAAACTAAATTTGGTTTTAAATCAGATAATCCGATGTTGTATATGTTAACTGATTAGCTGCAGTAAATTTTGTGCAAATATGTATAATCATGAATGCTGCATGTTTAGTATTAACTAATCTGCAATTGACAAAGTAAATTAATAGCTACATAAAATAACAAAAATAAGTTTCTTTGTGTTGAATCCATGGAGTGTTAATTAAAATTGACTAGAAAAGGCCACGATTTTGTTTCACATATATTCAGTAATCTCTTGGTTTATACTCATAGCCAAATTAACAATATCTAAAGTGAATGAATACAAAAGAGACATTGTTTGTACCAACTATGTCTGTCTCTGTAGTTTCACCAGCTCCAGAGCCAGTTAGAAAGACAGATGGCAAACATATTGTTGGCACGATCTCATCTTATTGATTAGACAGTTTCCTGTTCAGTCAACTTGTTTCTTTGCTTTGGGGGAGACACTTGGGAAGATAATTCTAGCGATATACTCAGGATTTGTTGCTGGTCATTCTGGAGACCACAGTCAGGAACTGAACTCAGGGTTCCTGCCTGCAAAGCATGCAATTGGCCTTTGAACTATCTCCCCAGCCTCATTAAATAAACTTTTCAGAAGAATTGGAGTTTGCCTGTCTATAAGCATGCATTTATTTTACAGTTTATCAAATATTTTCAGACACTATTATGTGCCAGGAATACCTGCTGACAGAAAAATCCTGTTCCTTCTGGGGACATTGGTGAGCGGAAGTGGACACTGGTGAAAGAACTGCTGCTGGAATACCTGAAACCAGTCATAAATAACTTTGTGATTCATGGTGATTAAACATTTTTAGTATCTGGTCCTAGGAGAACCTGTACTTTTTATATGGGTATATGATTGGTTATCTAAATGTTACATAGAAACCCCCCAAATCCTGTTTGAAGAATACAGATGTTTTTCCTTCTGCTTTAGTTTCTTTGTTTTTTGGTTCGGGCCACACCCAGCAGTGCTCAGGGCTTACATCTGACTCTGGCTCTATGCTCAGGAGTCACACCTGGTAGATTTGGGGGCAATATGAGGTGCCATGGATTGAATCCAGATATGCCACATGCCAGGCAAGTGCCCTGCCCACTGTGTTTCTCCCTCTGGCCTCTAACAGTTCATGTTGCTTCTAGAACAGCTCTGCTGCAGGAGGTCCTGCGGGCGCCCAGCTTTTGGTCTACTCTCACGTTGCCAACATTTGTTTGCCTTCCTGTCTGGTGAGATTAAAGGGGATGCTGTCCTGCTTACCCAGCATCCAACCCACAGTGAAAGAAAAGTCTGGGCGAGCATTTGTCCCTGAATGGAAGATTACCCAGAACATATTCCTCACTTCTGCTCATCTCTCCCTTCCCCCATTGACTCTGGTTTGGATATATAGTCACATAGTCCCACAGCTTCAAAAGTTTGCTGTGAAAATGTGACCTCTGAAAAGTCAGGGTCCACTTGGACATAAGCATATGGGTGTGATTGAGGAAATGAGAGTTCTTTCACTGCAGCCCTGAGACAACACAGTAAGCAAGTAAGCACACCTGAGTCAAGCAAGTAAAATTGAAAGACTGGGCATCAGACCAATAGCGTAGTGGGTAGGGAATTTGTCTTGCATGTTGCCAGCCCAGATTCCATCCTGGCATCCCATATGGTTCCCTGAGTCAGACCAGGTGTAGTTCCTGAGCACAGAGTCAGGAATAAGCCCTGTAAATGGCTGGGGATGACCCAAAATACAAATAAGTAAAATGCTCTCCATGGCATCCATGACAGAGAGGAAATTAATTCAAGTGAAGAGTGAGTGCTAGGGGGCAGATATTGCAGATTTAGAGTGGGGAAACCTCGCTGGGTTGGCGGCATCTGAGGAAAGACCTAGAAAAGCTCACAGTGCCTCCATGTAGCTATAGAAGGAAGATTATCTTAGCGAGGGGCAATACAGAGGAGAGACCTGTGGGAAGGGCCCGCAGGGAGAGCTCATTCTCAGAACAACTCCAGTTTCCATGCGTGTCTCCAAATGCAGATGGGCTGGTGAGTCTAGAATGCAGGAAAGTAGCTCAGGTATTGTGTGTGTGTGTGTGTGTGTGTGTGTCATACCTGGCAATGCACAGGGGTTACTCTTGGCTCTGCACTCAGGAATTACTCCTGGCAGTGCCCAGGGTATGCCAGGGATCGAACCTGGGTCAGCCACATGCAAGGCAAATGCCCTCCCCGCTGTACTATTGCTTTAGCTCCCCAGCAGGTCTTGATGCCTGGGTGGGAGCCACTGTTTCACTTTCCCTGTGAGGAAGCTGAGATTCAAAGACGTGCAAACACTCATTCCTGGCCAGGGTGTAAGGTGGTGAGAGCTGGTCTGCTGAGGCCCATTCCCTCCCTCCCTGTCAGGCCTCCCTCAGAGAGCCTTTTGTTTCTAGCCTCTAGGAAGGACAGTCTTTGTGTTTTTTTTTAAATTTTTTTTATTATACCATCGTGAAACATACAATTACAAAGGTGTTCATAATTGGTTCTTGGTAATACAGTATTCCAGCACCCATCCCTCTACCAGTGCCCCATTTCCACCACCAATGTACCTCCCCCTCCCCCCCCCCCAGGCCGCCTTAATAGCAGGTACCCCAGTTTCCTCTCTTTCTCTCTCTATCTCTCTCTCTGTCTCTGCATCTCTCTCCCTCTTATTTTACACATTGTGGCTAGCCCTGCAGATATTTAGAGTTTATCACTTAAGTCTCTTTGTGTATATTCAGTGGTGAGTTTTAATCTGCCATTACCATTTCCCATATTTAGTAAAACACTGGTAGCTATTTATATCCTATTAATGAATGCAGTCATTCTATATCTGTCCTTTTCCTTCTGACTAATTTCACTCAGCATGATAGTCTCCATGTTGGGAAGGACAGTCTTTGTTTAGGTCATTTTTCCTTCTGAATTTTAATTTAGAATTATGCTTGTGAATTTTAATTTAGAGTATGCTACCCACACGGCATAGCCTGGCAAGCTACCCGTGTCGTATTTGATATGCCAAATACCAGTAACAATTATAGACCTCATTCCCATGACCTGATGGAATGGTTTGAGGCTCTTTATGTTCCTGGAGCAAGCAGGTACCCTTGGGCTCTACTTGCATGAGACAGGTCATATGGAGATGTTACTGGTGCCCGCCGAGCAAATCGATGATGAACGGGAAGACAATGATACAGTGATACAGAATTTTAATTTATAAAGCACCATGAGTCACAAAGTTTTTCATAGTTGGGTTTTTGCAATACAGTGTTCCATGACCAACCTGCCACCAGCGCCAACTTCCCTCCACCATCTTTCCCAGGTTCCATCTCCTGCCCAAACTGCCATCTTTACAGGCACCTTTTAAGTCTGGTTGTTAAAATTTGTGTCCCATGATCTCAGTGTTGCTCACTCAGGTTTGGGTATTTAGCTCTAACATTCCTTAACACCACCGATGTGACCAGTACCCTTGACTACCCCCCCCACCAACCTCCCCGGTTATTGTTTCTCGTCTATCTCCTCTCCTCTTCCCCTTCACTCAATTTTTTCTTCTCCTTATGCTCTGGGGTGATGGATGATGCAGGCATCCCATCTTTAAGCCACTGCATGTCCTCATCCTGTTTAAATACTGTATATTTGTGTTCAGGAGGTTTTTACCCAGTGCCTGCTGGTAGGAGATCCATGGAGTGCATGGTGATGCCCGGCAATCCCCTCAGAGGAGGCCCTGCCCTGCTGCCATTTTGGCATGGCCTTTGCCACCTCCCTCAGGGGACATTCAGCTGGTGTTCGTGGTACCCGTTGTCATGTGTCTGCAGCTCACAGAGACACAGAGGTCCCAGGAAGCAGTGCATAAGGGCATGTTCACAGTGGGGCAGTGGGAAATGAGCCCAGGAGAACGGGTGCCACAGCAAAGCCCTGTGGCCCCTGGGTGGTCCGGCTGACTTCTTCCCAAAGAAGGCCCACGACCTTCCCATAGACAGAGAAGCCACATTCTGTGTCTTATCACCTGGCAGCAGGTCTCACTCATCAGGAGCTGTGGCACACCTGAGCCAGCAAGGTCAACTGGGACAGATGCGAAAGCCCAGAGTCAGGCCTCACACTGTCTGCTCGCTCCTCCAAGACTTGTTTGTACTATCTGTTAAATAGTTTTCCATAAACTGAGCGACTTCCCTCAAGCCTCGTGGTTGCAAAGTGAAGTCATTGCAGGTGTGTTAGCAGGTGTGAGCTGAGTCCCTAAATCACAATATCTGAGACGCTCTTCTTTGAGGGGCTCTCCCAGGACTCATGGAGAGTCCAAAAACACAGATCCCTCCAACACTTTCCTCACTCCAGCTCCACTGAGAAGCTCTTTCAGGGCCAGAAATGAGTGTTGGGGTCTCGAGATCAATACTCCTAACTGTGCTGATGATACATTGCTTCCTTTTCTTCCTCCCTTCAGATTCTCGCCCAACACATTGAATGCCCTCTGAGCAAGTACACTGTTGTTCAGTTGATCTGGACTCCCCAGAGCGTGTGGAATATGGCCCAACCTAGCTAATGTGTGTCATGAATGTAGCATGATGCGATTATATCAGTTCTCACTTTGGAGTAAATTGCCAAAGTACAGTGTTAAGGTTATAGTGGAACTGAATAATCCTGTTCGTTAGGGTAAAAGATATGTTTTGCTTGTTAGTTTGGTTTTTGGTTTTGGGGCCACAGTTAGCCTTTCTCCTGGCCGTGTGCTCAGAGCTCACTCCTGGCAGTCTCTACAAACCTAATGGGGTGCTGGGAATCAAGCCCAGGAGGGGTATGAACAAGGCAAGCGCCTTATCACTGGACTATCGCTTTGGCCCCATGATGTGTTTCAGAAATGTTAAAACTCTCCAAAGATTTAGAGATTCATAGACCCAATTCCTCAGAGGTGCTGTCAGAATCCTGTTAAGGAATTGGTAGAATTCCTGCAAGTAAGTCAATGTACTTGGTGAACTGTGGACATTTATTGGTCAAGGCAACTGGGTAGAAAATCTTGAATCACAAATAGCCACAGCTTAGCAAACCAATCTTATTTAGTTCGTGGGAGATAAACCTTTTCCTAAGGATTTTCAACAACGTCTCTATTAAATAGGACTTCCTAGGCATAGTAGTCACTTCATACCTCACATCAATCCCTCATGATTTTATTGCCAAGTCAAAAACAACTTGAAGAAAATGGTGTCTTAGCAGGAACTATTGTGAAGGGCTTTCTGAATGGTTCTATTCAGTGAAGCCTCCCATCATTATTTTTATACTTATGTCTGCATTGCTGTATATGATGATCAAAACTTAGACAGTGAATGTGTTTCCTGAAAAAAAGATGATTTGCTCTCAACCTTCAAAACCATGCATATGACCATCAGAATCTAGAATGTTCAGGGATGCTCAGTGGTACAGCCACTGGTGATTACTACAACCTCATGTGCCCGAATGAGACCCCAGGGGTCAAAGGGAGGTCTTTGGGATCCTAGATGCCACCACAAAAGTGGCCATTTTCAGCACAGAGCCAGCAAAATCCATATAAGTACTCGCGACTACAGTGACCCCACCCCCCACCATCACAGAAACAAAGTTCAAGGGAGGAATTTTTTTAAATGTAGATGACCCTCCTGTCTGCTCTCCACAGCACTGCGCAGGGGAGCCAGAGGTAAAGCTCAGCGCCAGCTCTGGGGGAGAGCACACGCCTTGCTGTGTGGGGCCCCAGGTTCCATCCCCAACCCTCACCCTCACTCTCATAACGTCCTGAAATACCGTGTTGAAGATTGTGTTCACAGTTTGGTGGGACAGTGGAATGGACAACCCAACAACCCATAGACTGGGTTAGGTTTCTTTCTGTGAGGGGTGTAGTTGTTTTATTTATTTTTATTTTATTTGGGGCTGAACTTGGTAGTGCTCAGAGATTATTTGTTTACTTCTGTGCTCAGGAGGTGGTGCTTGGGGGACTGTATAGGGGGGATAGAAGCTGGACTGTTAACATGCAAGGCACGCACCCTACCCACTACTCTATCTCTCTGGCTCCTGACCCATAGATTTTGGGTTTGAAAAACCAAACTCAGATTGCCAAGAAGTTGGGGGTAAGGGAAGGAATAAAGAGGCAGACTAAAGGTGAGACAGGCCAGTAGCAGAAAATCTCAGGCACGCTGCTAGTGGGGGCTGCAATAGCTTTGTACTATGCCATAAACCATCAACACTTTTGTAACTATGTTACCTAAACTATAATAAAAAAAAGGTATCATAGGGGCCAGAGCGATAGTCCAGCAGGTAGGGTGTTTGCCTTGCACGCGGCCGGCCCATACCGCCCGGGTTCGATCCCGGTATCCCATATGGTCCCCGGCACCGCCAGGAGTAATTCCTGAGCATAGAGCCAGGAGAAACCCCTGAGCATTGCCAAGTGTGACCCAAAAAAAGCAAAATAAATAAATAAATAAATAAATAAATAAATAAATAAATAAAAAAAATTAAAAGGTATCATAAATTAAAAAATAAATCTAAGAACAGGGGGTGTTTGAATCATCTCCACATACCTGCAACTGCATTTTTAAGGCTTTCCTGAGTCATTAAAGAACCTTCCTCAGGGTCCTGCTATGTACTCTAAGCCTCTGTCTTATGCCTGTGGTTTCAGGTACCAGCAAGGTCAACCTCGTGAAGATCCCATCCACGGCCTCCAGCCCCGGGACACGGCTCTGGCTGCCGTGATCTGCAGTGCCCTGGCCACTGTCCTCCTAGCACTGCTCATTCTCTGCATCATCTATTGTAAGAGGCAGTTCATGGAGAAGAAGCCCAACTGTGAGTTCTGTTTCACTCGGGTTGAGTTTGGGGGGACAGTCACTGTGCTCAGGGCTTAGTGAGTTCTCTTACTCAGGCTTCACTCCTGGCAGTGCTCAGATCTTATGGGGTGCCAGGAAATCAAACCCAGGTTAGCATCACACAAGGCAAGCTCCTTCCCTCTACACTTTCTCTCCGCCTACCCCAACTGTGAGTGTTGAGCTCTTTCCTGTTTTTAACATCTTTATGGCAGTGCATTTATTATCATTGCCCTTCACATGTTCACAAGAGATTTGAGTAAGATCTCGACAGCCATGCATCGCACACTGTCCTGAATGACACCCGGAGGAATGAGCTGAGGCAAGATTCCCCCTGATTTTCATTTTTAAAAATGAAAATCAGGGGCCAGAGCAATAGTCCAGCTTGGAGGGCATTTGCCTTGCATGCGGCCAACCCGGTTTGATCCCTGGCATCCCAAATGGCTCCCCAAGTACCTCAAGGAGTAATTCCTGAGTGCGGAGCTAGGACTAACCCCTGAGCATTGCCAGGTGTGACACCACACCCCCAAAAGCAAAAAAAATGAAAATCATCATGAGTGTTGGTAAAGCAAGTATCCCACACTTGGAGGCTTTTTTAAAAATTTGCTTTATTTTTACACTTGTTTTTGTGTTTGTGCTCCTGGATGAAGAGAAACATTTGTTTTTTGGGTCTCACCTGGTGCTCAGGGACTATTCCTGGTGCTTTCTGGCAGTACAGGGGTAATGCAGTGCCAGAGATGGAGCCCAGGGCCCTGCATGCAGTGTCTGCACTCAGCCTTGCATGTTCACACCAGCCCATTAGAATATTCTGTTGTCTTTTGTTCTGTTGAATCACATTGAAATAGATAGTTACAGAGTTGTTTTTGGACAAGTCTTAGTCATACAATGTTCCCACAGCCACCCCTTCGACAATGCTTATCTCCTACCACCAGTGTCCCCAGTTTCCCCCACTCCAACTCCATCCCCACACCCTGCATCTATGGTAGACTGGTAGACACTTCTCTCTCTCTCTCTCCTTTTCCTTTTTAGTCACTGTGGTTGGCAATACTGTTACTGAGAGAGTATCATGCATATCACTCTACCTCCTTTCAGCATTCAGTTTGTGCCCAGAGTGATCATTTCCATCTATCATAGTCATAGTGGTCCCTTCTCTGTCCTAACTGCACTCCCCTGACCCTTGGTGGCAGCTTCCTACCATGGACCAGTCCTTCTGGCCCTTTTCCTACTGTCTTTGGGCCTTATTGGCATACTATCTTTATATTTATATATTTCCTGCAAATGAGTGCAATCATTCTATGTTTGTCCCTCTCCCTCTGACTGATTTTACTTAGCATGATACTCTCCATGTTCTTCCATGTAAGCAAATTTTATGACTTCATTTTCCTAACAACCTTTGGTCCAGACTTTCTGGAAAACAATATGGATGTTCCCCCAAAATTAGAAATTGAACTTCCATGTGACCCAGCAATACCGCTCCTGGAGATGTATCATAGTGGCCCAAAAACATAATGCAGAAAAGTCATCTGCACTCCTGTATTCATTACAGCACTATTCACAATAGCCAGAATCTGGGAACAACACAAGTGCTTGAGAACGGATGAGTGGGTAAAGAAACTACGGTACATCTACACAATGGAATACCACACAGCTTATATTCTTTATAAGCACTTAACAATCCTCAGAGTACCCAGTGACAGCTGTTGTCACACCAGCAGTGCTTAAAGACTAGCTGGTGCCAAGGATCCAAGTCAGGACATGGCACCTGCCAGCCAAATGCTCTGCCACTTGAGCTCTCTTTCCCTGACCCCCCAGAAGGAATGTTTGTGAATGGGAATGACTAACCCTCTTTTCTATAAAAAGCACAAACAAGAGAATGACACAGGTCCTACTGGATGATGTTGCAGATGAGCTACTTGGGGAGGCAACTGTTCACTGACCAAATTCTCACCCTTCTTTCAGGGTCTCTGAGGGCCCAAGACATACAGTACAATGGCTCGGAGCTGTCATGCTTTGAGAGTCCTCAGCTTAATGGATCCCCTTCTAGAGCATGTTGTCAGTGCCACCGGACTCAGCCCGACCTGTGGTAAGTCTCACTCAACTCAGGGAAGCCAGCAAATATAGATGTGCATCTCAGAGCTTTGTTGGTTTTCCAGTGAAATCTGATTTTGATCAGGTACTCCCGTACTCCTCAATTCTCCCCAGTGTCAGAGTAGGATGAATTAAAATACAAGAATTTTTCTTTTTTTTTTTACTCAAGCACTAGTTTAATTAATCTAAATTTCAAAATGTATTTTTTCCCAGATTAAAAGAGATTTTATTATTACACCATTTTAGACATATAATTGCAAGATGTTCATGCAGAGTTCTGGTTCCACAGCTGCCCAACACCCATCCCTCCACCCAAACCCATCTCCTATCACCAATGTCCCAACCTCCCCTCCCCCTCCCACACCTCAACTACTTGGCGGGTTCTAAAATACAAGAATTTTTCATTAACTACCCAAGCAGGTTTGCCATTATTGCTTTGGATCCATTGTCTTTTAAGTAGCATCCGTCTTTCAAAGACAAGGCATGTTGGGGCCGGAGCGATAGCCCAGCAGGTAGGGTGTTTGCCTTGCACGCGGCCGGCTCATGCTGGCCTGGGTTCGATCCCCGGCATCCCATATGGTCCCCCCAAGCGCCACCAGGAGTGATTCCTGAGTGCAGAGCCAGGAGTGGCCCCTGAGCATTGCCGGGTGTGACCCAAAAAAGCAAAAAAAAAAAAAAAAAAAAAAAAAAAAATTAAATTAAATTAAATAAAAAGACCCAAAAAAAATTTAAAAAAAAAAAAAAAAAGACAAGGCATGTCTTTCTTGTCGGCTAAATTCAAACTCTAATGTGTCCATCTTCTTGCCGCTTGGTCTCTTAAAGAAAAGGGGTTTTCCATGAGGCCTACCTCTGTTCTGAATAACAGAAGTGAAACTTTAGGAAAGTTGTGATGGAAGTTGATTCCTAGATTGGGCTAAGTCACGCAAAGATAATTTTTTATCACTCATTTATAGTATCAACACAAGATTTCTAAGCTTTTGCCTCCAACTTTTATGTCACCGTGACACTTCACCTCCTTTGTAAAATCCCATCCAGCTACTCTTCCCACTGGTTCCCACACAATCCTTCTTACACCTATAGTGCCATTTGTCTTAGCACTTTTGAGACTGCAATAACTCCCTTTGTCTCTTACAACCAGTCTTGAAGTTAAATGTGGGCCAGTTGCATTAATGAGTTGACTTATTCTCTTGGGGCTATCCAATCTTTTCATCAGGAAATTATGGAATTCCATTTTTCTATTACTATTTCAACATGGAATAAGTATTGGAAACATTCAAAGCATAAGCAGAGCTAGAGCAATAGTCCAGTAGGTGGGAATCTACCTGCACATAGCCGAGCTGGGTTCAGTTCCCTGCACCACATACAGTGCCCAAACCCCACCAGGACTGAAACCTGAGTGCAGAGCTAGAAGTAAGCCCGGAGCACCACTGGGGGTGGCCTCAAAATGAAGCAAACAAAAAAAGAAACATATAAAGCACTGTTTTATTTTCTGTAGACTATTACTACCCTTTCGGGATAGTCAAAAATTAAATGTAGGGCTTTGGGATCTGGGTGCATCTATTCATTCCTCTGCCTATGTAGGTGATAGACTCTTAGAAAGTTCCTAACTATAATTTCATCATACCAAAATGCCCCAAGTGTTGTTTCCCAGAAAGCTCTATAATTGCACTGCTACTATAATCAGACTTGACAGGAGGAATTTCTTGAGAAACTGATCACAAATGTAAATGTGACAAAACTCAACTTTTTGCAAATTCTGCTTTGTCTTAACTTCTGTCTGAAAAGATTAAATTCATAGAGGGCTGGATGGCACAGCCTCTTTTTTTTAATTGAATCACCTTGACATACACAGTTACAAAGTTGTTTGTGATTGGGTTGCAGTCATGCAATGTTCCAGCACCCGTCCAAACCAGTGCACATTCCCCTCCACCACTGTGCCCAGTTTCCCTCCCGTCTCTCATCAGAACACTGAGCTTACCCTCGCCATGATGTAGCTCAGACTCATTTGAGCTTATTATTAAACTGCTGCCGCCTTAATATTAGTGTTGTTTACCTTTGGAATTTTCATTTTATATTTGAAATAATTTCAAACTTAAAAAGTTTTGGAAATACTAGACAAAGAAATTCCCCAAATATCAGCATATTTTTCACTTTTATATTTGCTTTTTCATTTTTATCTAAGTATGATATGTATGTCTATCTACATGAGTGTGTGTTGTTGTTGTTATTGTTGCTGCTGCTGCTATGGTGGTGGTTTTGATGGCCCACACCTGTGTTCATTCATACCCCCTGTACTGTCTCTCTGTCCATGTGTATACACAGTAAACACATATGCATCTAGGCATGAGCACACACAAACACATTTTTTCTGCTTTACCATTTAAAAATCATTTGCAGGGGGCTGGAGCGGTAGTCTGGAGGGTAGGGTTCTTGTCTTCTCTTGCACACAACTGACCCAGATTCAATCCCTAGAATCCCGCATGGTCCCTTGAGCACTACCAGGGACTGAGTTCAGAGATATGAGTAACTCCTTAGCATTGCTGATTGTGACCCCCCAAAAAACAAAAAAAAATCAAATTTGTAGTTGTGCTATCTGTTTTGCCTTAATACTATGGTGTAGGAAATAAACACCATAGAACAAGAATGTGCTCTTAACAGCACATACTTAAAGTTAGGAGATTCATGAGTGAAGAACCAGGAGTAACCCCTGAGCATTGCCTGGTGACCCCCTCCTAAAGAAAAGTGAGGAGATTGGCATTAAGCCAATGAAATATATCATCTGCAGAGCATATTCAGATTTCCCCTAATTGTGTAGATAATGCACTTTTAGCAAAAGTTAACAGTAACAATAAAACAGATAACACTGTTGTATTTTGTAGTCAGATCTTTTCTCTCTTTCAATCTAGTTCCCCACCAAGTCTTTTAAGTGTTTTGTAGTATCTTTTTTTCTGGATAATCAGAGGGCATCAGTATAGTTGAATGAGCCTCATTTGTGCAGACTGATGTTTCCTTGGGCTAGATTCAGAAGCATCAAGTTGCTATGCGTCCTCAGTACCCCCTTCTCAGGAGACGCAGCATTTCCATCTTCTCACTCCTGGGCAGTTGGTCAGTTAGAATGATTATTTGCTGCCATCAATAAATATAGGAAATTCCTTAAGGCCTAATAGTTACTCTCAATATTTTTGCCAATAGAATCTAATTATTCTTTCCTGGATCAGTCCTTGCTATGATGGTTAATAAATGCTGATTTTCTAATTTTGTCATTTTAATCATTTTTAAGTGTACAGTTTAGTGGTACTGAATGCCTTCATGTTCTTGTCAGCCATCACCACCAGCCATCTCTAGAACTTTTATTCATCCTTAAACTTAAACTCAGCAACAACAACAACAACAACACACTCATGTAGACATACATATCATACTTAGATATGTCTCATAGAGTTCAAGTTTAACTTAAACTCTAACAAAGCCCTTCCTTTGCCCCCCAGATATTTCAGCTTTCTGTCTTTATGTATTTAATTTCTCTACTTCATAAAAGTGAACTATGAGGGCCAGAGACCAATTACAGTGGGTAAGATGTGCATTCCCTGCACAGAGCTAACCCAGGGGTCATTCCCCAACACCACAAATGACCCCTGAGCACAGAGCTCGAACTAGCCCACAAGCACAGCTGGGGAAGGCCCCCAAACAAAAAAACACAGGCCAAAGAAAGTTTTTACTATTACTTTTTCATTTTTTAAGGCACCATGATTCTAACAGTCATGATAGAGTTTCAGGCGTATAATTGTCCAACACCAAATCCATCAGTGGTGTCCACTTCCCTCATTGTCCCCAATCTCTGTGATAAGCACTTTTTATTTTATAAATCACTGTGATTTGCAATGCTATTACTTATCAGGTTTCATGCCTAACTCATTTTAGCCAGACCCTCTCCCTCAGTCCCCACCTCCTTCCACAGTTCTCTCTGGGTCCCCCTCCTCATCCTAGCCCCTTTCCCTCCCCCTGTGGCCTGCAACCTACTGAAAACCAAACCTGTTTCTGTTGCCTTTGGGCACTGTTACCCCACTACTATGTTTTTGTTATGCCCCACGTATGAAAGAGGTCATTCTGTGTTGGAACCTCTCCTAACCACTCAGCAGGATACTCTACAGATCCATTCATGTAGTAGCAAGTTGCATGGTTTCATCATTTTCTTAATATGGTAGTATTCCATTGTGTACACATAACATGGTTTCTTTATCCAGTCATCTGTTCTTGGACACTTGGGTTGTTTCCAAATTTTGGCTATTGTGAATAGTGAATTGTGCTGCAATGAATATAGGAGTGTAAACGTCTTTTCTGAACAGTTCAGAAAAGTCTTTTTCTAAACAATTCACTATTCTGAATAGTGAATTGTGCTGTACAATGAATATAGGAATGTGAAAGTCTTTTCTGAACAGTTTTTGGGCTTTGGAGGTTCATGCCGAGAAGTGGAGTTGCTGGGTCATAATGGAACCCAATTCCTAGTTTATTGAGACATGTCTTATATTTTCAAAAAAAGATGAGACCAGCCTACATTCCCACCAGCTGTGAATGAGGGTGTCTTTTCCCAAAATCTATGCCGGCATTGTTTGCTTTTGTACTTTTGACATGTGCCAGTCTATGTGAGATGATGTCTCATAGTTATGATTTGCATCTCCTTGATCAGTAGTGAGGCAGAACATTTTTTCTTCTGTCTTTTGACTATTTGATTATCTTCTACAGGGAAGTTTCTACTCCTCCTCACCCCATTTTTTTGGGGGGTTGATATTTTTTCTTGTTAAGATTTACCAGTGCTTTTCTTGGATATTAACCCTTTGTCAGATGGCTGGTAGGCAAATATTTCCTCACAATCTGGCGTGTCTGTATTCTCATCATCATTTCCCTTGAGGTACAAAAGCTTCTTTTTTTCCCCCTTTTTAAAAAATTGAAAAACCATGATTTACAAAGTAAAAAAGATTTTCATAATACAATTGTTAGAAAGATTTATACTTCAACACCACTCCCACCACCAGTGTGTTCCCACCACCAAAGACCCTCATTTCCCACCCACCCCGATCCCTATACCTGCTCCCTCAGCTGGCACTAATTATAATGACAATTAAAGCACATAAATGGCAATGTTATTAATAAATCCATTCCACCCCCTCCAGTTGGTTATGGGCCGAATTCTGTTCTTAAATTTACTTTTTTTAAAAGAATTTTTTTATTTTTACAATTACAAAGATATACAATTAAAAAGTTCATATTTGTATTTTGGTCATACAGTGTTCCAGCACCCATCCCTCCACCAGTGCCCATCTCCAACCACCAACGTCCCCGGTTCCCTCCCCCTCCCCCAGCCCACCTCCATGGCAGGTTCTTTATTTCTTTCTCTCTCTCTCTCTTTCTCTTTTCCTTCCCCTCCAGACTATGGATTACAGAACATACATTAAAGGGTTGTCATGTGTATCCTTTTACCTCTATTTAATGCTCAGTTCTAGGTTGACATTAAAAACCTTCTGCACCTCAAAAGAAACAGTGACTAAGATACAAAAGCAGTCCACAGAATGGGAAAGAATATTCACCCAATACCCATCTGATAAGGGGTTAATATCCAGGATATATCAGGCACTGGTAGAACTTTACAAGAAGAAAATTTACTTTCTGCGCTTATAGAACATGGTTGGTTTCTACTAGTTTGAGATATCACGCAGTCACCCTGTGGCTGTGCACCTCAGGGAGAGCCAGATAGCAGCTCTGCTCCCTGTGTCTGTGTCTCTGGATCATGGCCGACAACCCGGAGGCAGTTCGTGGGTGGGTCCACCAGGCCTCCCAGATAGGACAGAGGTGAGGGAAAGGGACTCCAGCTCCATTTCCATGGAAGCCCTATGACTTTAGCCGCCAATACCTGCATACATGGGCTTGAAATCAGCCGCTCTCTTGGGTGGGGCTCTGATGAGCTGTGGAGTCCGGACGTTGTAAACGACTGCAATTGTAGTGAGTGAGGTTCCTCTGGCTTCTTCTGAGGCCCTATTGGGGTGGTGGACCTGGACCAGAACCCGTCCTCACTCCTGTATACCTCATCGTCAGCCAAGTATGGGGAGAGCCAGATGGCAGCTCTGCTCCATGTGTCTGTGTCTCTGTACCACAAAAAGCTTCTTAATGTGTTATAATCCCACTTGTTTATCTTTGCTTCTGCTAAAAAGTTATTATTTTTAATAGTAAGAGAAAAATAATTCTCAAACCCATTTCTATCAGTAAAAATAAAGTCATTGGAATGATTTATGCATAATTATATAAATCCTAGTACTTCAAAAAATAGATAAATTTTTTAATACCAAGAAAGTCATCCTAGGAAAATTAGCGAATTTTCAAGATCAGTAGCAAACTGATATTAAGTTTGATATTAAGTAAAATGATATTAAGTTTCCAGGACAAAAAAAAAGTTACATATTTCACCCCTGCTGGCTCTCGTAGGGCCTGTTCACTTGATCCCTCCGCTGTGCTGTGATGAGGCCTGCAGCATGGAGCAGCTGACTCTGGGCTGCAGAGCACATTCCAAGACCACGCTTCAGGACAGGTAACTGGGTTGTCTCAGGAGTAGAGTTTCAGAGTACCTCTTGCAAATCTGTGTTCTATTACTTTCCCCGTGTTCGCAGAAAACTATATTTAATGACAACCTGGATATTGTAAGGGGCCATCCTTCATCAAGAAATAGATACATCTTTCAGGATCACTGCTGTCCATTGCTATATTCTGTGCTTTATATCCCTTTAATTTCATTTTCTTTCTTACACTCATGGTTTATGGCACTTCAGTCTGCTGTCATTTTGAATATATAACATACTCATAGAATTTTATAATAGCATCAGTAAAATTTAGTGCAGACCCATACAAATAGCACATATTAGATTATTATTATTAATGAGAAGTGGTCTAAAAAATTCAATTCTAAAATAAATGGAATAATTTGACTTACTGTACAGAAACAAGCTTGTAACAAAGACAAGCCCTAGAATTCTGACTTAATAAAGGTATATTTTGTCTAAATAATGTGAAAGTATAGCTGTCATATTGCTCTGTTCTCTCTGCCCTGGAATACTTATGGACATTTTGTATTTGTGTTTAGGAGCGCTTGGGCCCCTGGGCGAGATGATGCCTACCTTCTTCGGCTCCCTCCTCACGGTCCATCTGCGGTGAGTTTTCAGGATGCTTGGCCTCTGATGCAGAATCCAATTTGTGGGGATGCCGTCTCCTGCTGTGACTCTTATCCCGAACTTGCTGGAGAAGACACTGATTCTCTCAGTCCGGAGAATGAAAGTTCAGCATCCGTGGATTTACTCAGCAATCATCAGGATTTGGCTGCCGGTGCTGTTCCAACACAAGCTCACTCTGGAGCTCTTGCAGAAGCTGCTGACTTATCAAGACATAACAGCTCACAGACAGAACCCATGCTATCCTGGGATGCCCTAAGTACTAGAAGCCAACTGGAGCAAGAGAGAGGAGATAGCACTAACCTAATCACCCAGATGTCTGTCCAGGTAAGGCCGTGATGATCCCAGTGTGAGGCCATAGCAGTGTATGGCAGATCACATGAAATGGAACAATTCCCACTATTTTTTTGTTCTTTTTCGCGTTGGGGTTATACCCCATCAGTGCCCAGGGTTTACTTCTGTCTCTATACTTGGGGATCATTCCTGGTGGCATTTTGGGGGACCGTATGGGGAACCAAGGTTTGAACTAGGGTCAGCTGTGTGCAAGGTAGGTGCTCCACCACCAACTTCCCATCTTAAATGTGGGAAATCTGATGAGAACTTTACCCATCCTTCATAAACTTCTTGTATGCTATAAAAGACATATTTTACAATAGATTTCAGAAATTGTAAATGATACTCTATAAAACCCTAAAGTGCTGCTATGTTCTTTTTATTCTTTCTTATAAATCCACCAACTGAGCCCACCCGCTTGCTCTGTCCCTAAGTGAGAGAGATGACAGTGATGGGAGCGCCCTGTAGATAATTCCCACCTTCACACAGCCCTTGATACTCTAATGCACATAAATACACATTACCCCACCACTAGATTAATTTGGCTTTTCTATTTACTAGAACTGCTTCTCTTCTTCCTTCCTTCTTTCTCTGTTGTTTTCTAGATCACTCTGCTTAGCCTATTTGCGTGAAAATTGTCTGTTGTAATCTGAAACCAAACCTTCCAGATCACTGTATCACTGTATCACTGTCTTCCTGTTGTTCATCGATTTGCTCGAGTGGGCATCAGTAACATCTCCATACGTCCTGTCCTGTTGCAAGCAAGTGTAGCCCAAGGGCATCTGCTTGCTCCAGGAACAGGAAGAGCCTGAAACCATTCTTCAGGTCATGAACTGAGGTCTATGATAAAAGGGTTTAAAAAAATCAGGCTCGGTGAAATTAGCCAGAGGGAAAAGGACAGATATAGAATGACTGCATTCATTTGCGGATATAAAAAAAAATATTATATCCAAGGCCAGGCAAAATATGGATCAGGAAGACTTGTCAGTGGGGTAGAATCTACTGCAAGTGTGTGAGAGTCAGAGGTTAAGTAAGACAGAGAAGGAACCAGAGTGCTAATAATTGTTGGAAATGGTCATACCAGCCTAGAACTGAACATTGATTGTAGGCAAAGGGATATACAAGATACCTCTAAATGTATGTATTGCAGCCACAATGTGTAAGAGAAGGTAGGAGAGAGAGAGAGAAAGAGAGAGAGGAGGCAAAGTGACTACCATAGAGGCAGGCGGGGGTGGAGGGAGGGAATCAGGGGACATTGGTGGTGGGAAATGTGCACTTATGGAGGGATGGGTGCTGGAACACTGTATGACTGAAACCTAATCATGAACAGTTTTGTAATTATATAGTTCACGGTGGTATAATAAAACCAAAAAAAGAAATAGTATTTAGTTAACTTCAAAGAAAATGCAATGTGAAAAATCTCAATAAATTTCTTTGATTAAAAATAAAATTAAAAATAAATAAATAAATAGATCACTGTATCACTGTCTTCCCGCTCATCATTGATTTGCTTGAGCGGGCACCAGTAACATCTCCATATGTCCTGTCTCATGCTATTAGAGTCCAAAGGCATCTGCTTGCTCCAGGAACATAAAGAACTTCAAACCATTCCATCAGGTCATGGGAATGAGGTCTATAATTGTTACTGGTATTTGGGATATCAAATACGACACGGGTAGCTTGCCAGGCTCTGCCGCGGGTGGCATACTCTTGTAGTCACCTCTGATCTCCAGCATTTATTGATGAACTGCACAGCCGCAAGCAGCCGTGCAAGCTGGGCTGTGATAGGCTCTTCTGCTGGGTGGAGTTCTGGCAGAGGAAGTCTGGATGTGTAAAATAAATAGATAGAAAGATAAATAGATAAATAAATAAATAAATAAATAAATGATCAGGCTAGGGAGTATGGTTAGTGGCAGGGAGTTGAGCTTCCATGGCCTCATACACAACAGGAGACCAAGAGGAGGGTTTTGGGGGCTGGGTACACACCGCAGTGTTTAAGGCTTACCCCCAGCTATGTGCTCAGGAATTCCTCCTGGTGGTGCTCAGGACCTTAGGGGATCAGGAATTGAACCTGGGTCAGAGCATCAGGGCCCGCACCCTACCTGCTGTGCTGTCTTTCCATAGTCCAAGACTTCTGTTATGAATCAGTTCCCTAGAGCTAGTGGGATTTTCTCCCCATAGAAGTAAATAATCTAAAATATCACTGATGCCAATTTAATAATGAAGAAATCCATGAAGGGGAATGACTGTGAATTCCTGAAGTGAGGTTACTTCTTTCTTGCAATCGAATAAATATAACATTTATAACAGTTTTAGTTTATGAATAATGAAAATCTACTTTAAGGATCCTTTCTTCATGAAGAGTATGAATATTACAGAGAGATCATTATAAGAGAACTCTTTTTCCCAAACTGTTTCTGAACTTTCTCCAATAGCTTGACAAAAGTTTTAAATTCAAAGGCTAGTAATGGAGCCATTGGTTTGTCATCCTTGTTCTTTAAGGAAAGGATTAAAGGGGCAGCAGAGATAGTCCAACAGATAGGGCATTTGCCTTGCACACAGCTGTTGTGCATTTTATCCCAGAAGACCCATAGGGCTCCCTGAAAAGCACCAGGAGTAACTCCTGAGTGCAGAGCTAGGAGTAAGCCCTGAACATCACCAGGTGTGGCCCGAAAACTAAAATAAATAGAGGGTAAAAGAATTCTAAACTATTTACTTAGATGTTTAAATATCAGCATGATATTTCATGAGTGAATGTTGAGTGAGGTTGAAAACCAGTAAATGAATGGTTTAATGTGTTTGCTTTAGGCAACATTATCATTTTAAGGACAACTCACAAATACTGGATACCTGTCCTATTAGGAAATCTGTTATTCTCACAATCCATGGCTACTGGAGTGTTTGAAAACCCCAATGAAAAGTCCTTTGTCTAGATGGGATTACAGCATGAATAACTAGTAAAATTTTTGAGCAGCAATTGTTTACCCTCATAATTTATCAACTGTACCCTTAAAGTGTTTCTCCTATTCCTGTTCCAGGAAGCTTGAAGGATTTGGCTTCTTTCTGCAGCCAACGTGTATACATTTCCACGGAGCCACAGAGGGTTCTGACTCCACTTAGGCTTATCGACTGGGCACGGTCTGGACCCTGCCGGCTTCTGGGGAGCAAATCGCCTGACACAAACTGATGGCACTTTAAGCCTTTCACCCAGTTGCTTCTGAGCCAGACCAGCTATAAGCTAAAACCTCAAGGAAAAGCCAGGGAGACTTCAGGCGCTTGTGCTACTTTTCATCTTCCTGGACATGAAGCTCCTAAGCTGTAAGTGTGACTTCAAAGACGTTGAGTCCGTGGACCTATTAGGAGCCAGAAGTGCATCCATGACCTTTTTTGTGGTGAATGTGGCTCTGCAAGGCCGAAGAATCAGAATATACATCTGTATTCACATCTTCTTCCCAGAAACAGGCTCCTAGAACTGACTCTCCTGCTATAAGTCAAAGTCAAATTAGTTACCTTAGTTTCTATGGAGAATGGATATTTTTTGAGTGCTTCTGTTTGATGAAGGTCACTTTATCATCACCAAACTAGTGAACTTAAGAGGTGAGGACTGACTTCAGACGGTGTGTACGCCTTGAGTTTATTTGATGAAGTTAACTGAATTAAAGGAGAATGGTTTCAAACTTCCACCCTCAGCCCTTGCCTTATTAGCACTGTGAGGGCCCTGAGAGACCGTGGCTGGGAAAGAGCAACGCATCAGTTCCTGTGCATATCCCAGAGACTCACAGAAAGGACTCACATATTTATTATCATTGATAGAGGAATATTTGTTATTTCATCCCTGTGGCTGAGCTTAGAGACCTGGCATGTCTCTTACAGAAATGTGGGCTTTATAAAAATGACCTTTTATTTGCATTGTGTCTGATAGTAGAGGTTTTGGGAATAATAGAATCAGGTTCTGCACTACTGTAATATAACACCAGGTGAGCAGTCTTGTGAAACTACAGTAGATATTAGAGCCCAAAGGAAAAGCACAGTTTTAGGTGGCGTTTAAGTGGACCATCTGCACCTGCTCTGCTGTAATTTCATTAGGATACAGTGTCCCACCATCTCTTACCACATTGGTGTTTAAAGTGAGAACTATCTCCAAAGCTAAGACAGAGATGAACCCAGTTCAATCCACAGACCAAGGGATGGCTCCTGTGCTCCAGATTTTTATGTACTGGAGGGAAATTAATTAAGCAAGACTCATGCTTTTCCTGCTTGAGCCTATATGAACAGATGTGACTTTTGTCTTTTATCTAATTACTATTTGCCTGTCCCATTTGTACTTATACAAAAAGTATCTTTAACCTCACTGTGAGTAAAACCAAAATATCAAAACCTCAAATTTTTGAATTGTCCAGTTCAAATCAGTATCTTTTAAATAACACATAAATGAATATTTAAAATGTCATTCCTACAAGTGTATCTTTTCAATGGTTATTCCATGCCTTTCTCCCTTTGCAAGAAGACATCAGTAACACCTACAAGTCTTATTGCTTGTGGCTGGGATTAACTCTATCCATAGTTTTAGGATCTAAAATGTATAGATTAGATTGCCTGGTACATCTCATCACCTCAAATTCCTTTAACCAATGAAGGAAATTAGTATCTCATGGTTATCCTCAATTGTTTCACATTTACAGAATTATAATTGATGGCACTGTTATTTCTTTTTTTCCATATTAGCATAAATCAATGGTTCTTAAGCTTTATTACTCACCAACTCTTGTGGAAAACACTTGTGAAATATTTAGGATTTGACCACAAGACATCTATGAAGTTGCAAGAAGATTTTCCCGGAGTGGCTTCACTGTGATTCACACGTGTGTCCCATTGTTTGCAATCTGATTACTTTTATTTTGACAAGGGGATGATCAAAGTAGGTGAGGATTAAGCTCCTTTTTTGTATCATGAATATATTTTCCATATGTAAAACTCATTAACTTCAAAGACAAACATTTGGGGCGATTGATGGACCCTGAGACTTTGGCCAAAAATCCTGAGACATCATTTTTTGAGCAGTAGAGAAAAATGTAGAGTTAAAATTTGGTTTTACTTGGTACTGTATTTGAGACTTTCTGGGGTTATTCTGATCTAGATAAAGACCATCACCATTTTACAATCACCTACTACAGACACTTACTGTTCTACTTAATCTACCCTAAGCTCTTTATAAACAGTTGGGAAATTATATCTAGTTTGCATTTTTTATGGTTGGAATATTGTATACAGTCAGATGCACTCAGCTCTGGGGAGCTTATGCCATGGAATCACCATCAGGTAAAAGTGTGGCTGGGATGACCGATTCATTGCAACTCTCAGTGCTACAGAAACTCCACAAGAGACAAGAGTTTGAGAAGCGACCATGTAAAGCATAGATGTTCTAACTTTTGTGTGTATGGAGTATATTTTTACAAATATAGATTTTTCTACTTTAAAGTGTTAATATACTGTCATCTGGATTAAGCATGAATGTCTGTGCTAGTGAAAAGAAAAAAAAGTACACTGTTGCTTTAAGTAGTCAGCTTGAATTCATCTAGATTTTGTTATATTGCTTTGCATACTGGAATTTATAAATTTGTAAATTGTGTTTTCTTATATATATAGTTTTGTAATATCTTTTTTCTATTTGTGAATAAAATTGTTACATGATATTCTTATTTTTGTGTCTGGTCATAAAGTGAGTGCTGTTGCAAATGTCGCTGCTCCTCTCTTTGCCATCCATGGTTGACTCTTACCAAGTCCCCATTCTTCTGTTGGAACCACCCCAGACCCATCAGACTTTAGGGCAGACTTGAAACCCAGACTGGTGACTTTGTTCCACTGCTCAGGCATGTCAAACTATTGAGTAGGTTCTTTTGATATTATTCTTTTTATTATTGATATCCTATTTCCCCTTCCATTTTTGACACAGGAAGGTCCAGAACTGAAAGAGAAGCTTTTTGGCCTTTCTTTTTGTTTGGAGGACTACAACCGGGTAGTCTCTGGTGTGTGGGACTTAGAAATGCAGGACCCAGGGCTCAGAGATAGCTCCTGGTAGGCCTCGGGACCATTTGGGGTGCCAGGAATATAACCCAAGTCCGCAGCAGCATGCAGGACAGGCTCCCTACCCAGTATAATATTGCTCTGGCTCTAAAAGAGAAGTTTTGTGTTCATTCCTTTGGGAGGTTAGGATATTAACCTGCCAAAGACAGAGTAAAGAATAAATTTGGGTACCAGAGAGATAGTACAGGCTTAAACCTTTGCCTTGCCCCAGCTCTGTTTTGAATCCCCAACATCATATATAATGTTCCCTGAGCAGAGACCCAGGAATAACCACTGAGCACCACCAGATTTGGCCAAGCTTCTTTCCTCGCCTCCTTTACGTCCCAAAACGAAGGAGGATAGTTTTACATGCTCACTAAGAATTTGCTTCACCCTTTTCTAAAACTGAGGTACCATGACTTATAATACTGGTAACGATAATTTTATCATACATCATCCCAACACCACCCCCACCGCTATCATACCAAGAACCCTCCTAGTCTTCATCTCCACATTAATGTTATCAACACTTCCCTCCACGGGGTTTCCAAGGGCTCCTCCCACTCTCCCAGACTTAGTTCTTTTCACCTTCTAGCTCAATCCCTTTCTAATTTCTTCCCTATAAGTAAAGTTTTTACAGCATTTGGAGTTGAGAGAAGACTTTAAGCTTCTGGTAAAGGTGAGTTCTTTTACTTCTATTTTATTGTTGATGTTGTTGATTTAGTGTTTTAACATGCTTTACAGTGGCATGTTCATGACAATGATTTAGGCATGTAGCATGACTGCACCACAATCAACATCAGAGTACCAATAACACTGGTGTTGTGATTCCAAGCAATATGGGGTAATTACGTTACCCCATAGTCTCTTGACTTGTTCCTTTGTAGTGTTAAATGACACTGTGACTTGATTGATAGAAGCTGTTAGCTTCTCTGCCTTCCCCATCTGCACATGTGCACGTATAGACTAGTGTCTTATTGAGCTTATAGGTACCTAAGAAAATGAATATAAATGCCCCAGGTTCTAACAGTCTAAAGTATTCCATCATTTTTAAATGACATTTTTATGAATTCCACTATCTTCATGTTCCTTTGCAGTCAGCTATTTGTCATTCTGAATTAGGTATATGTCCCATTTTAACTTGAGAAGGTAATGTCTTTTTATTATTTGACAATTAATACAATATGTAAATATGGTTTAAATGTATGTGTCATTTTAAAATCAAACAGCAGAATTACCAAAATCTATAATACCTAAACATCTTAGTAATCCCTGATGGGTAATCTTAGAAGCATGATCTCACTAAACCAATTGGCAACACACAGTGACATTGGTTAGGTCACATTTCAGCCAGAAACTGCACCATTTCTGCTATAGAAACTGCACTGGCCAGGCCTTTCATAAATCATCAGTGGCATACAGCTTCGTTGATTTATGGCTGCTTTCCAATTAGTCCCTCCCCAAGACTTGAATTCCAAAACTACTATAAAAAGGACTTTCTCTGAGACCCTGGGAGGTCTTCTGACGCAGATTTCGGTGAATAAAAAGAAGGAACTCTGCTTTAATTTCATTTTTTTTTTTTTTGCTTTTTGGGTCACACCCGGCAATGCTCAGGGGTTACTACTGGCTCTGCACTCAGGAATTACTCCTGGTGGTGCTCGGGGACCATATGGGATGCCGGGAGATCGAACCCAGGCCAGCACAGGCTGGCCGCAAGGCAAACTCCCCTACCCGCTGGGCTATCGCCCGCCCCTAATTGCAATTTTAATGTTAACAATTCTTATTACTTAAGACAAAAATATTGTATACTGGGAGTTTGTTTAGGGGTTGAATTTAAACAGCAGAGGGGATTTTCCTTACTAGGGTTGACTATTTAGAGTAATTAGAAAAGGGGCCCGAGCGATAGCACAGTGGGGGAGGACATCTGCCTTGCATGCATGCCCCGACCGGGTTTAATCCTGGGTATCCAATATGGTCCCCTGAGCATTACCAGGAGTAATTCCTGAGAGCAGTGCCAGGAGTAACCCCTGAGTATCACCAGGTATGACCCAAATGGCCAAAAAAATAGAATAGAGAGACACAGACTCTCCAACTATCACACCCCTTTCACTGAAGGTTATGGAGGCTTCACCCTCAAGAAGAGGCAAAACCCCTTGAAGTCACACATAGTCATTTCCCTCCAAAGAACCTTTTCTATGTTAATTCTCCCTTCATTCAACAGACATCTGTAAAGCTGTCCAAGATCACGTGCTTAGTTGCAAGTGCAAAGCCAGACCTGAAGGAGACATTAGAAGAGGGCGACAACCCCTGCCAGTGTGCAGAAACTAGGTCTGGATAAGAGACATAAAACACAGAGAGGTGAGACATACCAGGGAAGGCAAGAAAGCACAGATACAGGAGGAAGCATGTGTAAGCCCTCAAGGAGTTCGAGGTTTACCCCACTTGGGGGTCCAGGCAGAGCCAGTGGGCATGAGTCAGGGCCGGGTGTTGGGGCAGCGACAGCAGCAGAGGTGACATTGCTGAGGCCTTTGTCTCCAGTGTGACATGTGTCTAGTGGGACAGACTTGCTGGGCTCACATAGATAACATGACAACTCTAAAATTTTTTAATTCATTTATATTTTTTCATTGAATCACAGTGAGATACACAGTCACGATGTTGTTCATGTTTTAGAAGTTTGGGAGTTATTGATGTAGAAGCATTTGATGAATCCTCTCTCCAGAAGCTGAATAACCCCAGGAACTGAGAGCACCCCATGCAGGAGGGTAGACAGTCATGACCCCTCAAGGAAACACCAAGCTGAGATTGTTCTGTTGATGGCGCCATTTTGTGTTGCTTATCCAGCGCTTTCACCCCAGAGCTAGCACAGGGTCTAATGCTCTGCCCCCTTGTCTCAGAAACATTGCTGGTGCTCTAGCTGTTTGCTCCAGGTGTGGCTGCACAGCCTCGGGCAAGATGCTGGTGTCCCAGGGTCTCTGTCTCCTTTGTTTCCTGCCTTCTGCAGCCTCTAATCATGAGGAATTCACATCCCTGCAGAACTCAGGGTCCCTCAGGAGAGAAAGGCACTGGCTAGATCTTAGAGTTTGGGGAGTGTTTTACCCACAAAGAAGTACAAGAGGCAAATAGGTGCTTAGTCAGACCAACTACAGTTGGCGCCCACGCCTCAAGCCCAGGAAGGCATTGTTGAGAGAACCTGGACTAAACACAACCACTCTCACATGCTCCCAAAGGCACTAGCAGGGCTAAGCAAGCAGCAATAACTTAACTTGGAGGTTGTATCTCTCTGTAGAAGGAGCAAACACCAGTGTTGCTAAAACCCAGCATTGGTTCTTGAAAGTGGGATTTAGGGTGTTTTTCTTTTCCAGACACAAGGTTCAGGAAGCCCAGGGCTCATAAACCCAGGGCTCACTCCAATTAGCACTGGTGGAAAAATCACCTTTTCCTTTCCCAGTTATTGCTCCTGGGTTTCCTTCTCATCCCTCGCCAAGTGACCTGAAGTGTCGATGCAGCCTGGTCAGCAAACACAGGTTCCAACACAGGTGGAGGCAGCCTCCCTGGCTGTGGCCAGCTGCCAGGTAGAGTCACACACTGGCACATGCAGGGAAAGTGGGCGAGGCAGCTGGGGTTGGATTCCAGTCACATCTGACTGTGCACTCTGCATGCCCTTGAGGAATCCTTCATTGCTTACTTCTGCACAGGCATATCTGGGGTTTGCTCTGTAAACCATGACCGAGGCTCCTGTGCAACCGTTGTTTCCCGAGAGGTGAGCTTGATGAGGTTATTGATTGGTGGGTCCCAGTGGAGGCAGATTTAGAGAATGGCTCCTCTCATTTTATTAACTGGCCAAGCCAAAACGTGGTGGATTCTAGGTATTCCTTGAATGGATCTCAGTAGGGGACAGTGGCGATTATCTCCATATACCAACGTGGCTGCACAGCAGCACCCAGGTAGTTGATCAATCACAGTCTTAAATTACTATGCAGATATTTTCCAGAGAAGTCTGATGCTTAAATCAATAGACTTTGAGTAAGGCAGATTACTCTCTGTAACATGGTGGGCTTAGTCAGTCAGGCAAAGGATTTAAGAACAAATAGTTTTCCCTGAGGAAGAAAGAATTCTGCCTCCAGTCTTCCTTCAAACAACATCAACTCTTCCTTCCGGTTATAGAAATTCTTCCTGGGTCTCAGGACTAGCCTCTGCGCAGATTTCAGTTCAGACTTGTCAGAACATACAATCCCTTGAACTAATCTTTAAAATAAATCTCTCAGAGCTGGATCAATAGGACAGGAGGTAAGGAACTTGCCTTGCTAGCAGCTGCAGCAGCTGATTCATACCACGTATGGTCTAGCAGCCCTGGTTCATACCACTATGGCCCTCCTGAGCGCCTCCAAGAGTTATCACCCCTGTGTACAGAGTCAGGAATAGCACCTGGGCAGTGTAGGTGCCACTCCCCCAACCCCATTCCCTCCCCCTCCCAAATAAAAATCTCTCTCTTCTCTCTTTCTCTCCTCTTTCTCTCCCTTCCCTCAAGGTATACTCAAAAGTATACTTAAACTGTCAAAGTGTATATACAGCTACTAACTGATTCTGTTTCTCTGGAAAAGTCTGACTAATACAACTACTAAGCAAAATTCCATGCAATAAAAACCAATGGATAAAAATAGTAAAGTGGCAACACAAATGAAATACTTTCTTTCCATTGGGCAACCTGAAGGAGATCAGGGTTCCTTTACCCCCCATGTCACATGACCAGGAAGTTCTTGGTCTTGAGTCTAAAATAACTGGGCCTTCTCCTTCAGGCATGGGCCCCTTCAGGTTCCTTCCCCTTTTTCTTTCTTCACTCCCAACAACTCAAAGAGAGACTCAACTTTCTGACTAAAGATGAAATCCTCCATTAGGGTAAGGTCTGGATCTAACTAATTGATTCTGGATCTAATTGATTCTAGTTCTAATTGATACAATAATGAAATACCAGTTCAGGAAGAGTAAGAGGGGAAAAGGCTCTTTTCAGAAAATGGACAAAATTACTCTTATGGAGGTGAGTCCTTTGCAGTAAAACATACTACTGTCATTTGTTATTAGACACGCAAAGACACTTGGGCATAATCTCAGGTAGTTAACAGTTACAGACCCTTTTACAGGGTTTCCCCCCATTTTTATTGAGATTCTGTGCTTTGACTGTTTCATGCATGCATCATCCCAACACCACAATTCCCACTTTCCACTACCAATATCCCAAGGATCCCTTCCATCCTGCCTTGCCGCCACCCCCAAGTTCCATGGACCAATACTCCAGTTCAGTTGCTTTTGGTCATTTGTCATACAGAGTCTTTTAAATTAGTGTATCTCTTCTGCAATCCAGGAAGCAGGAATTACTATTAGAAATGAGCCACATAAAAAATCTGAGATCCTCAGTGACTCAGGAAAAGTCAGAGGCAGAAGCTCTGACTTCTGTGCTTTCAAGCTCTTTACTCCCCACATCGAGTAGAAACTTGTTCTTCAAGACCCAAAGCAACGTTTCTACAAGCATAAAACCTTTCCCTTCCCTGAATTGTGGTGGTTTTCAGCTGCTTTAGTGGTGTCACTGCAGGTCCACAGATATAAAAAAAAAAGTACATAAAAATGTATTTAAGTATAAATCACTTTGGGGAAACTACTGGCTTCATCTTTTGCATAAGTTTTATCCCTTACTTTGAGACCCATAGTCCTATAAATGACAACCTGAAGATCTTGCTGTCATTGGCCTAAAAGCCCAGAATCCATCATCTAAGCTGATTTCCACATATCTTTAAATAAATGGCATAATTTATCAATGTTGACCTCAAAACTGGATTTAGGGAAATCAGATATAAAAAAGTAAGGTAGAATTTGACTCATAAAAATATCTATGGCATCCCTCAGTTTTAAGCCCATTAGAGTTATCTAGTTTGCTCTATCACCATCTTCACAATCTGTTCCTCCCTGGGTATAATTATTGTTCATCAAAATTAAATTCAATGAATAAAGTTGCTGCCTCTAAGGCTATACAATCTTTGGAAACATCTTCGGAAAGAATGTACTTGAGACCTACATCCCACAGCCGCCAACATGCAAACTCATCCATCAGCTCATCTTTACAGATTCAAGACCACATCTCCAAGGAGATGCAAAGTCAAGACAAAAACTCCCAAGTACACTGGTCTAAAAAGCACCCTCAGAAGGGGGAGCAGGCCAAGTCCCCACCCTCCCAAGCCATGGCAGCTACACCCACACCCCGTAATTGCTGCCATGCCAATGGCCCAACTCCACTGCTTTATGACTCATCTTTGCAGAGACTCCAAACCAAATAAAGGTTTAGGAACACAGGTTTCCAGACTGAAAACTCTTGGGTCTTCTCAGAGTGAGGGTAGGCAGCATCCTCTCCTCCCCACCCTCCTACTTCCAGAAGCCCTGGAAGCCACGCCCACATTCCACTGCAGCTTCCTTGCAAACCATTATCCCAGTTCAACAGACACTGGAGCTCCTGGAGCATGCAGTCATGACACCTCCACATTCCTCAGTCCTGGCAGCCCAGTAGGAGCTCACCAAATTATATAGCAAAGGAATAGATGCCGACAAGGCTTAATTAACAAAAACAATCACATAGAAGGCTCAACTAACAACAAAAAGTTTTGCAAACCCTTAGGACGAGGACTTAATGGTGAGGATATAACCATTGACACAACTCCCTTTTTACTGAAATATTTTTTGGTAATTCCATTAGTCATTTAGTTTAACAAGCAATATAGAATTAATTATCCTGTGCCTTCTAAGGGACAAGATGGGGGTGGGGGAGACAATGGTGGAGGGAAAGTCACACTAGTGGTGAGGTTGGTGGTGGAATATTGAATGCCTGGAACAACTATGTTATGAGCACCTTCATAAACCATTGTGCTTAAATAAAGTAAAAAAGCACTTGAAAGAAGTTTTAAGTGATAGCAACAGTATCAGAATAGTGAACTGAACAAAGGATATTAAATTAATTATAATTATCAGAATATTCAATGTTTCTTATATATATATTCTTACTATATGTGTCTGGATGTTCAGGCAAACTCCACATTCAACATCCAGAACTTGTCCATTAGACATTTCTATCATAAATAATGAGTCTATTCAAAACCAGATTCTTTGCTTGGGTATCTGCTGATAGCATGCAACTTGAAAAAGAACTCATCTCTTATTCATGCCTTGCGCTCATACCTTACAAGAAATGGAGATTCGAAGAGATTAAATGAGCCCTAAAGTCAATAAATGCTAGATAAAACTATGGTAAAATGTAGTAGTAGAGGTGGAAATTAAAGCCTGGATTTATAATTCCCTAAGTCCTACTCTTCTAGGACTTAGGGAATCATAAATTGATTCCACCACTGTCCTTATTGTCCTCCCCCCATCTTATCCCTTAGAAGGCACAAGATAATTTATTCTATGTTGCTTGTTAAAACTAAATGGCTAATGGAATTACTAAAAAATACCTCAGTATTTTGTCATGAAAGTTAAGAAGTAACTTTCAATATCAAGAGAGGTAAGAGAAGTTTCTGAACTCCATGGCCAGTGGGATCTGGCTATCACATGCATCTCCCCTTTGCTACTCTTCTGAAAGCTAATGGAGCAAGAATACTGCAGGGTCCTGAGAAAAACTCTGCAGGTTACAAAAGACCGGGGTCTGCAAGAGGATGTCACATCTGTCTCTCAAAGATATCTCTCCACCAGCAATAAGTGACTGAATAAGACATAGCTTATACATTAATGAGTTAAAATGCATCAATGAGGAAGACAACATGAGAAGAAAGACAATTCTACTACATGGGTGACCTTGATGATATGATATTAAGTGAAATGTATCAAACATCAGAGGACACATATTTCAGGATCCTATTGAGTTGAGGTTCACTTAGAGTGGGCAGATCCATAAAGACATAATGTCAAATTGAAATTTCCAGGGACTGGGAGCCAGGAAGGGGTTGTTTGGGTGTTTAATGGGCTCAGATTTTCCATTGATAAAGTTGAAAGCTTTTTTTTTTCCTTTTTGGGTCTCACCCGGCAATGCTCAGGGGTTACTCCTGATTTCTGCACCCAGAATTTACTCCTGGTGGTGCTCATGGACCATATGGAATGCCGGGATCGAACCCATGTCAGTCATGTGCAAAGCAAAGACCCTCCCCTCCGTACTATTGCTCCAGCCCCAAAGTTGAAAATTTTGAGTATAGACAATACATAGCCCATTAAATACATATTTAATGCCACTAAATTGTACCAGTAGAATTGAGTAAAAGGGTAAGCATATTTTACCATCGCGCTATTGTTTGCTTGTTTGGGGCCACACCGGTGGTGCTCAGAGACCACGCCTGATTTGTGGGGGACCACATGTAGTGCTAGGGATCAAACCAGCTCATAACACGCTTCAAGCAAACACCTTAATTTAACCCCTTGCACTATAGCTGCAGCCCCTTTTCCACCACCTCATTTCTTTCATTTTCTTTCTTTAAGGTTAACTTTTTATTGTGTGTTTTTACTCTTTTAATTTTAGTAAAGCAACATGATTTACAAACTTATTCATTGTTGAGTGTTTGACACATAATATTTGACCAGTCCCACCAAATTCTTCCCACCAGTATTCCCAGTTTCCTTCCCTTATCCCTCCCCCCCTGCCAAACTCTGCTCCCTCCAACTTGCCACCTTAATAGGATCCTGTCTAGGATCAGATTTCCATGTGGGTTCAGATTTCAATGTGCCAGAGCAATAGCACAGTGGGGAGGGAGTTTGCCTTGCACACAGCTGGCCCTGGTTCGATTCCCAGCATCCTATATGGTACCCCAATCACAGCCAGGAGTAATTCCTGAGCCCAGAGCCAGGAGTAATACCTGAGGATCGCCTGGTATGACCCCAAAAGTAAAAAAAAAAAAAAAAGAAATAAAAAAGGATTTCAATGTTGTTGACTTGTGGTTAGGATATATGACTTATCATTCCATAACACCATCTTTGTACCTGAATTTCCTGACGTGACCCCAGTGGCCTCTCATTTGTCTCTTTATCCCCTCCTCTCCACCCTTTATTCTTCTCTCAATATATATCAGTAAAGGTTGATCCGGACACCTCCTCCCTTTAAAACATTGCATTTCCTCATCTAGTTATTCTAAGTACCACATATAAGTAATATCGTCCTGTGTTTATTCTTTTTCTTCTAACTTACTTCATTTAACATGATGTCTTTCTGTTCCATCCATGTTGCAGTGAATTGCATGGCTTCATCATTCTTTACAGCTTCATAGTATTCCATTGTGTATATATACCACATTCTTATGATCTGTCATAAGAATCTTATGATCTTAGATAATGATATGTAGGTTGATTCCAAATATTAACTATTGTACTGAGTGCTACAATGAATACTGGTCCACATACTTTTTTTAAGTGACTTTTTTTCTGTCCTTGGGATAGATACACATAAGTGAGATTGCTGGGTCACTTGGGAGCTCAATTCTGAGTTTACTAAGTTTCCTCTATATTGTTTTCCATAGGGGTCGGACCAGATGATATTCCCACAGCAGTGGATACTTTTTCACCACATCCCCCCCGACAGAGATTGCTCCCAAGATTTTTTGATATGTGCCATTCTCATTCATGTAAACAATAATTCATGGCCCACTACTAATAAGTGATAAGCATTTTTTCCTGTGCCTCATGGTCATTCATTGATCCTCAGAAAAGCACCTGTTTATTTTCTCTCCTCAATTTTAGATTCCTTTGCTGTTGTTGATCTTTGTGAGTAACTTATATATCCTGATATCAACACTTTATTCAATGTGTCAAGTGCAAATATTTTCTCCCACTCTCTTAGCTGTTTAGTTTTAGCCAATCTTTTCTTTGCCACGCAGAAACTTTTTAGCTTGATGTTGCATTTGCTTAGTGATATGCAGAGAAACAAATTAAAGATGTGAACAATATTAATTGATAATAGGCCTTAGATACTGGATTACAGTGGCAGGTCAGCAGGGATGAGAAGAGGGTGAGTAAATATGCTGACTGGAATAATAATATGGGAGCATGATTGGAGGATCCGGAGCATGCGGGTGGTGCTAAGGGGGGAACAGTTGCACCAGCACCATAACTGTAAGTCAACAAATAATTGGGGGATGCAAAAGGGGAGAGAGAGAGAGAGAGAGAGAGGAGTGCCAGACAGACAGGCAAGACAGGCAGGCTGGGGAAGGGGTGGCACCAGGGACATTGATAGCGGGAAATGTGCTCTGGTGAAGGAACAGATGATGGAACATTGCATGACTGAAACCCAATCATGAACAATTTTGTAACTGTGTATCTCATTGTACACATCTCATAATGGGGAAAAACTGAGGGGGAAGGAACACTGGACCAGAATGAACATAAGGATATGGGGGCAACACAGACCCTTCGGTGGGCAGGCAGTAACTTTGGGCATCAATACCAGAAACTTGAAACTTGAATAACTATCACCTAAGTTATCATAATTTTTAAATTTGTTTATTTGTGTACCACCCTAGCAGTGCACAGGGCTTACCCCTGGCTCTGCCTATATTCAGGAATCACTCCTGGCAGTGTGAGGTATTGAACCCTGGTCAGATATGTACAAAACAAACACCTTACCTGCTGTTCTGTTGCTCCAGTCCCATAAAAAATATATTTAAATAAAATATATTAGAAAATAAAGCCTGCAATTACAAGTATTGGTCCAAAGACTGAGGTTGGTGTGCAAAAAATTTCCTGCCAGTCTACAGGAAACTAATTTAGTGCTGCTTAACACATGGTTGGCCTGGATCTCAGACTGGCACTAAGGCTAATATTGACATATATAAATATTCCTATCATAGTGTGGTACTAAGACGAATATTGACATATATAAATATTCCTATCATAAATAATGCATTATTTATGCATTTGAGGTTCCAAAAATATCACCTTACTTTCACCAGTTCACCACAGCAGTAGGTTGAAAAACACTGTTAAAAACAATGGGAGAGGAGAAACAATTGCCAACAACACAGTGAGAACTGCCCAGATCAGATGGGTCATAGCTAGAGTGATCAAAGGGGCAGGGAAACCCAACACAACTCTCTCCAAATTTCAAATGTCTTCAAAATATGAGAGCTAAAGTTAACTGAGAGTTGTCTGCTCAGATTAAAATCTCATTTAAACTTAACGTTAAAATAATAACATCTGAAAAAGCAAAAGAAGGAGCTAGGGAGAGTGCACAAGTGGCAGAGCATATGCCCGAGAGATTTAGTGCGGAGCACTCCCAGTAGTCTGAGCACTGCTGGCCTCACCTCCAGCTAGCAGGAGTGACTCCAGCGATGATGTGTTGAGCACTGCTAAGTGTGGACCCCATTAAATATCTTTAAAAAATATAAGGAACAGAATTCATAATCACAGAGCTTCAAAGAAACTAAAGATCCTCCCTCAAGTACTAAGGAATTGACCTGGATGGAAAGCATAAGGTGAAGAGCAAGTACATAACAGTACAAGTATAAAATATTAATTTAATAAAATTTTTCAGTATATAGATTTTCTGTATTCATTAATTGCCAATGCCTTTAGGTCTTAGTCTCTCAAAAAATATTTTATGATATATGAGAGCAATCCCCAAAATGGCTTGACAAAATTGATCCATCTCTTGAGGTTTTACAAGTCTACTGAGGTTTTTATTTTAACCCTTTTCACCATTTCTAGTTCTTTCACCAAAGGATCAGTTTATTCAAAATCTTATTCTTTACCCTCTCTGACTCTTTTCACGAGGAGCCCTTTGGAACTACAGGGATAGTTTGATGAATCCATAGTAGCCTGGAGGAATGAGTACTGAAGCCGCTGGAATATTTTTTCTTGATCTGTGGTTCTATTCTCAACCTTCTGCAATTTATACAAACTATAAACTACTTCCATGTTCTTTGTAAAATATTTTCCAACTGCTTTTGATTGTAAAATCATTCCTTTTTTGTTGAATGTCAGTAAGAGACTTGCCTTGGTTATCATTTTGAGTCCATAGCAAATTCTCCCTATCAACCTTCACTTTGCTGTAATAATCATCCCTTTCTCCAATAGAGACCGCTCCCCATTCTTTCCCTCTCTTCTCCTCAACAAAGACACTATATTGTGCTTAAGAATGCCCATTTGTATAATCTTAGACATGTTGATCTTGTTTTGAATTGTTTAAAAAGTAAATAAATGATATTATCCTATCAATTTTAGTTTCTTTACTATCTTACACTTAAAATAATTTTGGGCATATTTTAACATCCATCCTTGGTTATGAATGCACATGTCATTTATTGCTTCTAGATGTTTCATATGCTATTCACCAATTTAAGCTATATGTTCTACCTATAATTGACTACCAAATTGCATTATGTTTGTAGCATTCCCAACATAATCTCTTGAGAATTAAAATGTGAAGGTAGGGGGGAACTGTGGATGGTGGAAATTCACAGAACTACAATACTTACTCTCACTGCTGTCATCTATACCACAAATGGATTTGAACGTAGCTGTATTTTTGTGTTATGGTTAGTGCTGCCAGCGATGCTTTTTCGTGAATCACAGTGAGGAAGGGACCAACGATGTTTGACCTATGAATTCCATTTTGATGTTGCTAATTCTTTGATGAGAAATGCTGTTTCACTTCTATGGCATATTAAGTGTTGGATTCTAATAAAGAGATCTCGCAGCTCAAAAAATAAATACTTGGACAAGCCAACACATTTCTGCAATATGAAATAAATATGGGTGAGAGAGGGATTAAAAACAGAGTGATTGCTCATTCTATTCTTTTCTGAGAAGTGTATACTTGTTTATCTCTTCTGCTTTAAATATCTCAGTATTGTCACTGTCCATTATATATCAATAAAGCAATCATTGGTTTGTGTTTTGTTTGTTTGGGAGCCCCACTGGTGTTGCTTGGGACTCCTCTGGGCTCCTGCTCAGGGATTGCTCCAGAAAGTACCAGGACTCAAACCCAGAATTGCTATATACAAAGCCTGCAACCAGCCCATTGAGCTCTCTCTCTCTCTCTCTCTCTCTCTCTCTCTCTCTCTCTCTCTCTCTCTCTCTCTCCTGACATGGTAAAATTATTTAATAGAAGAATAAAAAGTGAAACTAAAATTCCTAATAGTGATAACATAAAAGACAGAGGGAATCCAATTTCTTCAGGTTTCTGGGTATTTTGTTATTCAGAATAATTACTTGATCACTTGAATCCAGTTATTCATGGATTTGCTCGAGCAGGCACCAGTAATATTTCCATTGGACCCTATCACGTGCCAATGTAGCCCAATGGCATCTGGTTGATTCAGGAATATGAAGAGCCTCAAACCATTCCTTCAGGGTCTTGACAAGGAAGTCTGACCATCTTGTAGGTGGGCGGCCACGTGATCTTTGACATCCCGTGGGATCCAGTCGGTAATGGCTCTAGTCCAGCAGTTGTCTCCAAATCGCATTACATGTCCAGCCCATCTGATTTTTGATGCCTTGGCAAACGAGACAGCATCCCTGATTCTGGAATAGCGACGGAGGTCAGAACTCCGGATTCCTTCTCTCACTTGAGTGAGGCATGATATTCCAAGCATAGCTCTTTCGATTCCTCTCTGGGAGACCCGAATAGCATTCTCATCCTGCTTTCGTAGGGCCCAGGTCTCTGAGACGTATGTTAATGCAGGGAGAACGGTGCATAACATTATTCAGAATAATAGTAAATATATTAATATTAGCATTAAGTCACATAAGTATTTGAAAATTTTAGTATTCCACTATCACTATCACTATCTTCCCGCTCATCATCTATTTGCTCAAGCAGGCACCAGTAATATCTCCATATGTCCTGTCTCATGCTACTAGAGCCCAAGGGCATCTGCTTGCTCCAGGAACATAAAGAGCCTCAGAAATTATATTAGGTCATCAGAATGACCTAATATATTTGTTGCTGGTATTTGGCATATCAAATATGACATGGGCAGCTTGCCAGGGTTCCCGTGTGGGTGGCATACTCTTGTAGTTACCTCTAAATACAGCATTTATTGATGAACCGCAGCCAAAAGCAGCCACGAGAGCCGGGCTATGATAGGCTCGTCTGCTGTTGAGTGGAGTTTTGATGAGAGGGAAGTCCGATGTGGAAGATGGCGGCCCTCATGGAGTGGGGGTCATCTGGCTTGTTGTGAGGCCCTGCTGGGGTGGCGGGCCAGGGCTAGAACCCCGCCATCCCTCCCGGGTGCCTTGTGAGTGGCTGGGCACAGGGAAAGCAAGTAGCAGCTCTGCCCCGTGTCTGTAAGTCTCTGGATCAGCATACCTGGGCCGGATTGAAAACAAAAAAAAACTGCTGCAGGATGGGTGTCGATGATCCAGGCTGTGATAGGCTCTCCTCTGCTGGGTGGAGTTCTGACGAGAGAGAAGTCCAATGTGGAAGATGGCGGCCCTCATGGAGTGGGGGAGTTGTCTGGCTTGTTGTGAGGCCCACTGGGGTGGTGGGCCAGGACTAGAACCCGCCATCCCTTCTGGGCGCCTCGTGAGTGGCTGGGGCACAGGGAGAGCAAGTAGCAGCTCTCAGTATTCCACTAAAAGAAAAGAAATGGATTAAGAAATGTATTCAGTAACTTCTAAACCATGGTTGGGGGAAGGAGGATAGAATAAATACAGAAATACCAATTTTATGAAGATAGAAAGAAAAGAGGGAAGAATGTAACTGGGATACATAAACCATTTTTAGTATCCCAATAGCACAATTAGATGAATTATCTAACTTAACAGTAAATTATAGATTATCAGGTTTTTAAAAGTCAGGCATGGATTCTGTGTGTTTCAAGGAGACACACCTAGAGTAAAAGATGAATGAAGGATGCAAAAGATGAACAAAACAGATTAAACACACAGGCATTTTCGGGGATGCTGCTGTGGTCCCCGACAGCATCAGGACAGAAGTTCTCTTCTACCTCTGAGGATGCCGGGGA
>JAJIBD010008631.1:0-45890 GCA_021461705.1 Cryptotis parvus | reverse complement strand
CAAACACCCTACCCGCTGAGCTATCGGTCCGGCCCATGAACTCAGGAATTATTTCCAATATGGGTACCATATGGGATGCTGAGGATCAAACCGGGTTGGTCATGTGTAAGACAAGCGCTCTACCCACTGTACTCTGCACCCTGTTATTAACTTTTCCACAATGGTAACTGACAACTAACTATATTAAGACTACACAACCGGGGCTTAAGACTGTATTAAGGGAAAATTACCAATTTTTTAAAAAGAATTGTCTCTTGGGAGGTGCTGATACTGCCTGATTATCTCACTAACTATAGCCACTCACGTTGTTACCCCAATTGTTCCACCTGAAATTCTTTTCTTTTATTTTTTTTCTTTTTGGATCACACCCGGCAATGCTCAGGGGTTTCTCCTGGCTCTGCACTCAGGAATTACTCCTGGTGGTGCTCGGGGACCATATGGGATGCCGGGGATCGAACCCAGCGTGCAAGGCAAACGCCCTACCCGCTGGGCTATCGCTCCGGCCCCTGAAATTCTTTTCGATAACCAAAAAAAAATCTCTCTTGGTGGATATTCCTGATGTTCAATAGACCCTGACCATTCTGTCCCCTGACCACTTGCAAGATATTGGACAATATTCCCAAAAAATTAAGGGATAACAATATTCCCTTAAAATTAAAATCCTGAAATCCTGATTCCTACAGGAGGGCAATTGTTTTGAGTTCCAGCATTCCCTGTGTATGTGTCCTAATACTCTTCTATATGTTCTTTCTGACTCTGGTAATTAGTCTATGGCACTTGCATTGATAAAATATAATTATTCATAGATTGACTACCCTCTCAGGCATTATCTCAGATCTGTTCATTTTTAGTCAAGTTGTTATTGAATTGCCTAGAATAATAACAAACACCATAGCTGGCAATCAATATGTATTCAGTGATTAAATAAATGGAATAAAAAAGATCTATTCATGTTCTTTCCTAACCCTTGACTTACCTTCATGAAGTTTAAAATTGTATAATGAATAATCATAATCTTATATTAATTTTCATAAATATAACTTGCATTATTATAAAACTATTATATATTGCCTTTTCCCTGAAAGTAAAGTGAGTGCAGCTTAATTTTTTATTCTTAATATGTCTCTGAGAAAAAAATATTTAAACTTTCATGTTGTCTAAATATAGAATCTAACAGACTGGATGGTATTTTTTATGCTGTGTTTCAAGAAAGTTAAATAAACAAAAAAAAAAAAAAAAAGGGTGCCTCAGTGCCCCTGTTGCATATGAAAGTCATGATTCTTAGAATCTGTTAGATTTTATTTTGTGACTTACAAGCAGAACAACAGCATGCTTTCTTTGAAGATATAAAAAGAATAAAAAATGTAAGACTCTGTGACCACAGGACTAAGAGATTCATTTAAAAATTCACTCTGATCATTTGTACTTGCCCTGTAAAGTAACTCTCTCTGAGACTAGGTTGCTATTGGGTTAGTGAAGCCTATGCTATTTTTCAGCAGTTAGATCAGAATGACTTAGCATGTATTAGATGTGCAAAATTGCCAAAGTTGCAACCTTAAAAAGGGCAAATTCTGATAGCATGGAAGAAAATTTTATAAACCCCAAAATTTTGTTTTTCTTTTTTTAACCTTATATCAAAAGACACCATTCATTGCTGAAATGAATTATATAACCAAATTTACTTGAAATTGTCTATCTCCTCTTACTATATAAGGGAATGAGTATTTAATATTATTTATCAAAATGTTTTAAATAATTCAGACTTCTAATATACTAGTTAATTAAATTTTAAAGCGAATGGAAATTGATGCTTTTGATAAATATCATACAGTTTTTCATATATTTTACTAAGTAATTTCTTATTTAGCTTGCATATTCAAGTAAAGCTTGAAACCATCTATGAGATAAGGGGAAGAAAATAGTGATGCAAGCTCTGTTTTGAGTGAGAAGCATTAGATACAGATAAATCAGTAACATTATAAGAGCTGTTTCACTTGGTTTTAATCTTCCTTTAATCTAGTAATATATTAAAATGTCATCTAATTATTCTCATCATATAAGACATTAGGAAATCACATTTTTATAAAAGGGGCTATGAGATAAAACTATAAGATAGAACTTTATGCATTGTTTCCTTACATTATCTGCACTTCAATAATCTTTTTGGTTGAATTTTAACAAAAATGTCAAATCCAAAGATGTTTCAAATTCTTCATCTGCCTTTTGTTGAGCAACTCTCAGTTTATATACTGTGGGAGCTACTTAGAGTATGTTGCTGAGTCTGCACCTCCAGGGCAGTCAGTAGTCTGGAAATTTTCTCAGCTCAAGACCATTTAACATAAATTATTTTCTGCATTTTCATAACTTATTTTTATTAAGTGCCTGCCAAAATTAAAGTTGACTGCCTCCCTTTATATTCCCAGCATAAGCTCTTACAAAACATAACAAAACTAAAATTCATAAGTTTTAGAGGAAAGTTAAAAATGGGTCACTTTTGTTATTTCATTATCTAATTCAAATAATGTACATGAGTGTTTTGTCAGATTTTAACAATCTATTTTTTATATCCTTTGAAGCTCCTCTCTTTCGGATTTTATTTTACTTTTTTGTTTGTTTTTGTTTTTTGCTTTTTGTGTCACACCCAGTGACGCTCAATGGTTACTTCCTGGCTCTGCTCAGAAAATACTCCTGGCAGTGCTAGGGGACCATATGGGATGTTGAGTATTGAATCCTGGTTGGCCACATGCAAGGCAAACGCCCTACCCGCTGTGCTATCTCTCAGGTCCCTCTTTCAGATTTTAGATGGTTTCTTTGAAAATAGATTTGCCCATGAAAGAGTGAAGACTAATTCTTGTAGACTATCTTAAGGCAAAAAGAAAATTATCACCTATACAAAACAAAAATGCCTAATTACTTAAATCTGGCACAGCAAAAAAATTAAAATTCTAATGTATTTTTAATGTTGGATAGAAAAGGGTAAAATTTGTATGATACATAATTTTTTCACAAATATCAAATATACTGTTTGATGCAATAATATATGTTCATGCCTAGAAAACTTGCACATGTTTAATACTTTTTAGATGATATATTTTAGACTAATATTTTTCTTCCTTCCTTCCCTTCTTCCTTTGCTTCTTTCCTTCCTTACTTTTTTCTCTTTCTTTCTTTCTTTCTTTCTTTCTTTCTTTCTTTCTTTCTTTCTTTCTTTCTTTCTTTCTTTCTTTCTCTTTCTTTCTTTCTTTCTTTCTTTCTTTCTTTCTTTCTTTCTTTCTTTCTTTCTTTCTTTCTTTCTTTTCTTACTTTCTTTCTTTCTCTCTCTCTTTCTTCCTTCCTTCCTTCCTTCCTTCCTTCCTTCCTTCCTTCCTTCCTTCCTTCCTTCCTTCCTTCCTTCCTTCCTTCCTTCCTTCCTTCCTTCCTTCCTTCCTTCCTTCCCTTCCTTCCTTCCTTCCTTCCTTCCTTCCTTCCTTCCTTCCTTCCTTCCTACTGTAAAGGCCACAGAAGTCCTAGGTATCAATTTTATAGCGAATGTTAGTGACTATAGGCAGTGCTTCTTTGACTGTATCTTCACTTTGAAGTTTGTGATGGTGACCTTTTTCTAAATATAAAAATGATCTATCATCAATTAACGTGTACTAATTTCACTGTTCTATCATTTTTATATGCTGTTTTGGCTCAGTGTTTTTTTCTCATGAAGTTAAAGAGGTATATGATGGTGGTTATCTTGTATTAGGTAAGGCAACTTTGAAATAAATGACACCTAATAATCTTCAATTAACTTACATTATTATAAACATGTAATATTCAGAAAATAAAAAAAGTCAAAACTGATTACCTAGAAGGATGTTTTTAATGTCCTTTATGGATGACAGCTTCTGAATAAATTTAACTTTCCTCATGCTTGTATGAGCTTTCTATAGTTCTTAGAACTATAGTGCTTGAGGTTATCTGACTACATTTATAGATGACATGAGAATTCTGATAAGGGATTATAGGACACATTAAATGGGTCCTAAAATATTGTCTAAAATATATCATCTGAAATACAGGACACATTATATTATATTATATGATAACGATCTAAAAAAACTTTTGTTGCTTGGAATGAAGAGAGGACAAAATCAATGGTGACATGTAATGAATTACCAACATTCAGTAATTAATGAAACTGGTTTAAAAGAAATGTCGAGTTTAATGGGGCAGTGACTATAATTGCTAAAATGCTCTGTAAGTGGGGAAGTACTAATCAAAGTGGATATAAAACCACCTTACCAAAAAGTTTAGTAAGACAAACAATTTAGTATTAGAAACATTTTCATAAATGAATATTTGTGAAAATGTGGCATTTTTTGCTGTTTAAAAATTAAATGCTTATGAGTATACAGTAAGTGAAATGTTTTGTGAATGTTTCTCACAGTTTGATGCCAAAATTATTGGAGAAATAAAATATCCAAAATTACCATTGCCCTGATCAGTCCATTGAATGCAAACAAATGACATTCTTTATTTTTCTTAGCCACTGTATAATACCAAGATTATGGCAGACCATGAAGGAATGATTTAATATATAAAATATTGAAAAAAGTATAAGAATATTAGAAAGATGCTATGACTCAGAGCTCAGATAAAATAGAGGTAAATTCAGGGAATGTGCTAGGTAATTCTTTAGAATTAATATAATACGAACAAATATTTTGAGATCATAGTTTAATTAACTCATTTTGTCAAATCTGGGAAAATTATTGGATGCACAATTTGGAAGCTATTCAATGTTAATGTCGTGGTGAAAGTAAGTATTATGGGGATGATGTGATAGCAAACTATTGAAAGAAAATAAAATTGAAGTACGAACTTATTTTGGCATTGTAACTATATATAAAGAATGAATTGGAAAAGTTAAAAAAAGTTTTATAGAAATTAAAATCTCAGAAGTTAAAAAGCACAGTGCTTCTAGAAACTGTACTATATAATGAATGTAGTCTATCTACAGTTATTCTGACTCATGAGTACATTGTCAAACACTTCTGGAAATCCCATTTTAACATCATCTTTTATAATCCTATTTATTGCTGTTTATCCTTATGTAGCAGTGAACTATCACTATCACTATCTTCCCGTTAATCATCTATTTACTAGAGCGGGCAAAAGTAATATCTCCATATGCCCTGTCTCATGCTAGTAGAACCCAAAGGCATCCGCTTGTTCCAGGAACATAAAGAGCCCTAACCATTATATTAGGTCATGGGAATGACCTAATATAAATGTTACTGGTATTTGGCATATCAAATACTACACGAGCAGCTTGCCAGGCTTGCCCTGTGGGTGGCACTCTGTTGTAGTCACCTCTAAATAAAGCATGCATTGAACCGCCCAACTGCTAGTGGCCGCGCAAGCCAGGCTGTGATAGTCTGGTCTGCTGGGTGGAGTTGTGACGAGTGGGAAGTCCGATGTGGAAAATGGTGGGCCCTATGGAGTAGGGGAGGGTGGTCTGGCTTGTTGTGAGGCTCCCGCTGGGGTGGCAGGCCAGGGCTACAACCCGCCATGCCTCCCGGGTGCCTCAAGAGCAGCTGGGCAGAGGGAGAACAAGCAGCAGCTCTGCCCCCATGTCTGAGAGTGTCTGGTTCAGCATACCTGGGCCGGATTGAAAAAAAAAAACTGCTGCAGGGTGGCTGTCGATGATCTGGGCTGTGATAGTCTGGTCTGCTGGGTGGAGTTGTAACTAGAGGGAAGTCCAGCTGTGGAAAATGGCGAGCCCCATGGAGTAGGGGGGGTCGTCTGGCTTCTTGTGAGGTTCTCCTGGGGTGGCAGGCCAGGGCTAGAACCCGCCATGCCTCCCTGGCACCTCATGAGTGGCTGGGCACAAGGAGAGCAAGTAGCAGCTCTGACCCATGTCTGAGAGTCTCTGGTAGTGAAACAGGCTGTATTTGACCAAGAGGTTTATTTGAGATGTTTTTCCTTCCTTCCTGTTTTTATTTTGAAATATGTTATCCTCAGAGATCTTTCAGAAAAATGTGAAAAATGTCAAAAATCAACTTGATTAATGATCCCATATATAATCTTGAAGCCCATCTACTCAAATGCACAGGTACCCCAACGTAATTATTAAAATAAGATTTTAATGAGGAGGCATTTGAGTGGAAAGATGAGACTATTTATTGGCTTCAATAAATAATTGAGAGAGGAAACCAACCATTCATTTTATAAAACACATTTTGCTAGAGAAACAAAATATTTCAGAAAACCGTCAAAGGTGGGAATGAATGAGCTCTCAAAAGGGGAAAGTAGACAAACTGACAGAAGTTCAAGGCTTGATATGTGTTATTAAACAGAGAAATTATTTTCACTTGATCTCTTGATCAATTTAATCCCGTCATTCATTGATTTGCTTGAGCGGGCACCAGTAACATTTCCATTGGACCCTATCACGTGCCAATGTAGCCAATGGCATCTGGTTGATTCAGGAATATGGGAGCCTCAAACCGTTTTCAGGGTCTTTACAAGGAAGTCTGACCATCTTGTAGGTGGGCGGCCACGTGATATTTTGACATCCCTTGGGATCCAGTCTATAATGGCTCTAGAACAGCGGTTGTCTCCAAATTGCATTAAATTTCCAGCCCATTTGATTTTCGATGACTTGTCAAACGAGACAGCATCCCTGATTCTGGAATAGCGACGGATTCCTTCTCTGACTTGAGTGAGGCATGATATTCCAAGCATAGCTCTCTCGATTCCTCTCTGGGATACCTGAATAAGCGTTCTCATACTGGTTTCATAGGGCCCAGGTCTCTGAGGCATATGTTAACACAGGGAGAATAGTGTAGTCAAAGAGATATGCCCAGAGCCGGAGGTTCTTTGTCCTTTTAGCTATTTCTTTGATTCCTTTGAAGGCATTCCATGCCGCTCTCTTCCTCCTGCATAGCTCAGGTTTTAGGTCGTTCATCATGTTGAGTTCTCAACCTAGGTACAAACAACTGCTGCATTCAGAGATGTTTGTACCATTGAGAGTGAATGGGGCCTCTGAAACTAGTTCATTTTTCATATACTTTTCTTTAGATTCAGCTCTAGACCTATCTTTCCACATTCTCGGTCGAAGTCAGCCAGCATTTGTGCTGCTTGGCTGATGTTTGGTGTTATTAGAACGATGTCATCAGTGAAGTGGAGGTGGTGTAGTTGCCGACCATCTATCTTCCTCCCATTCCTTCCCATTCTAATTGTCGCACGCGATGTTCTTGAGGGTGGCACTGAAGGTGTTTGGTGAAATGCTATCACCCTATTGAACCCCTCTTTTGACATCAATGATCACTTCCTTATAGTATGGTGAGAACCTGGTGGTGAATCTGTAATAGAGCTCTCAAAGGATCTGATGTATTGGGTGAACACCCTGTTTGGCTAGGGCTTTGATGATGGTTTCAGTCTGTACAGAATTAAAGACTGTCTTTAATTCAATGAATGTGAGACAGAGTGGCATCTTGAACTCCCTACAAATCTCAATGAGCTAGGTTGCTGTGTAGATATGGACAATTGTGCTGAATCCTTTCCGGAAGCCAGCTTGCTCACATGGTTGTCCTTCATATAATGTTCTGCTAATCCTGTTCAGGATGACTCGTGTAAACAGCTTGTAGATGACGAACAACAGGCAGATGGGGCAATAGTTGCCGGTGGCGTGAATGTCTCCCTTCTTGAACATTAGAACTTTCCTGCTGGTTTTCCATTGGGAGGGCACCTTGCATTCAGACAGGTAGCATGTGAAGAGCCGAGCTAGTGTATTGATGAGTACCGACGGCAGATTCTTCAGGTGTTGGGCTCTGACTTTGTCGGGGCCTGGTGCTGTTCCCTTTTTACAGACGAAATGGCATGTCGAATTTCAGAAGGAAGAACGTTGCAAATGACATATCCATCCTGTGGAATTTGGTATGTGGGCAGGTGGATGTGGCTATCAAAGAAATCTGTGTGGAAGTCTTGGATAATCTTCTCCATTGCCTTTCTAGAAGATGTGATAGATCCATCTGGGTGTCAGAGGGCATTCATCTTGGTTTTTTATTTGGAGAAGGACAGGCTGGAGGTGCTAATGCTTTTCCCGGCTTCTGCTGCATCTTCCAGTATTCCTAGTCTTCTGTCATTTAGGTCTTCTTTTATCACTGCTCTGCACCATTTAGCAAGCTTGGATGTTAGCATTTGGTCACCTGAGGCTTGTGCCTTACCACATTGGCGAAAGAGCTCCAGAGTTTTTGAAGACATGCGTCCTTTTGTGTCTTTCTCTCTCTTGGCATCTTTGCACAGTTATGGAGGTGCTGAACCAGTCTGTTGTATTCTTCATCGGTGTCATTAATGATGGTATCTTCCCATGTTGCTGCAATGGTGCCAAAGAGTTCACAGTTGGTGGTCGTTCTGGGAGTTCTCTTCTTAAAATTTGCAGCCTTTGCTTCCTGTTGCATAAAGTAGAATTTTGCAATAAGGACAAAGTGGTCTGGACCTTTTTAGAATTTGGGTACAACTGCAACATTGGTCAGAAAAAACATTGATTGAAGATGATGTGGTCAATTTCATCATGGAACTGTCCACCAGGAGATTCCCATGTCCAATGTTTCGCTTCAGCCTTCTGGAACTGTGAGTTCCCATGAATGTTCTTGGTGGACATGATGAACTCAAATAGTCTCTCACCCTGTACGTTCCATTCTAAACCATGAGTCCCGATGTGGAGTTATTCTGCCGATCTTCTCGGTCCTATCTTGGCCTTAAAATCACTGACTATGATCTTGTAGAAGGTGTGATCTTTTATATAGAACTCCTCCAGTTCCATGTAGAATTTCTCAATTTCATCTTCCTTGTATGTGGATGTTGGTGCGTAGACAATGAAAATAGAAATTGCTGGCAGTGGGCCACACCTCTTCAAGTGTAATAGTCCTATCCGGTTTGTTAGGCATTCAAATGAATCAATGTTGATGGCCATGTTTGTGTTGACAAGGACATCAACATCACAGACGCCTCTTTTTGTGGCATGTTCCAAGGAACAATTCTTCTCCGGTGTCAAATACAGCATGATGCGACTGACGCCTCCTCGTCTCAGTCAGACCAAAGATGTTGTACTTGATCTTTTGCGCTTGCACCATCAGATCCTTGATATATGCTTCCGATACCAGCATATGTGCATTGAAAGTACAGATAGGCATTTTAGTCCTTCTTCATTTTGGTAGACTAGGTTGGCCATGAAATTTTATCATGCACTGATTGTTTCTCTTACTGCTGTTGTATTAAGGGCTCTTTCGGCCTCAAGAAAATAAACATTTTTGTTACTGATTTTGGCATATAGAACACACATTGGACAGCTTGCCAGGCTCTGCCGTTTGCAGGTGCTATACTCTCATTACCTTGTGGAGCTTTCTCAGTGGGGTGGGTAGAATATTCATGGTAATTTGGAGGTAAATCGCCCAACCAAGCAATGGGGAAAGCTCGTATCTGCTTTGCTGGTTTTATCTGAGTCAATTATTTTCACTTGTATAAAATTAAAAATTTTAATTTTTATTGAAATTGCAAGAATACTTTCGTATTGAGCCATTCACTGTATCACTGTCACTGCATCACTGTCTTCCCGTTCATCATCAATTTGCTCGAGTGGCACCAGTAACATCTTCATATGTCCTGTCTCATGCAAGTATAGCCTAAGGGCACCTGCTTGCTACAGGAACATAAGAGCCTCAAACCATTCCATCAGGTCATGGGAATGATGTCTATAACTGTTACTGGCATTGGGCATAACAAATATGACAAGGGTAGCTTGCCAGGCTCTGCCGTGCGGGTAGCATATTCTTGTAGTCATCTCTAAATCCAGAGTTTATTGATGAACTGCGTGGCCACTTGTGACTTTGTGTGCCGGGCTGTGATAGGCTGGTTTGCCTGGTTGAGTTCTGATGAGGGGGAAGTCCGGATGTGGAAAAGCGGAGGCCCTCATGGAGTGGGGGGGTCGTCTGGCTTGTTGCGAGGCTCTGCTGGGTTTCGGGCCAGGGCTAGAAGCGGGCGCCTCTTGAGCGGCTTGGCAGAGGGAGAGCCAGTAGCAGCACTGCCCCATGTCTGTGAGTCTCTGGATCAGCATACCTGGGCCGGATTTAAAAAAGACTGCTGAAGCGTGGATCTTGGTGAGCCGGACTAAGATTGGCTGGTCGGCTGGGTGGAGTTCTGATGAGGGGGAAGTCCGGATGTGGAAAATGGAGGCACTCATGTAGTGGGGGGTCGTGTGGCTTGTTTCGAGGCTCTGGTGGGGTGTCAGGCCAGGGCTACAACACGCCATCCCTTCCGGGCGCCTCGTGAGTGGCTGGGCATAGGGAGAGCCAGTAGCAGCTCTGCCCCATGTCTGTGAGTCTCTCACACCATCTACACACCATCTATCACACTATCTCACACCATTTACTGTCACCATCTTAACAAACTCAGCTTCTTTCTTTCTGCCTTGATGGATACAAGCATAGTTTCTTTTGCCCTCAATTTCTAAGATGACCATCTTAGTTTGTGTGTTCCTTAGAGTACCACCTTCATGTTAAAGAATCTTCTGTGGTTCAATCCTAGTTTAATTATTCTCTCAAGCATTACAGTAAGCATTGATTCACTAACATCTATAATAATAGTCTTCCACATTAATAAGAAAAGTATAGAGCAAAGGCCAAATTTAAAAATGAATAATTCCTAAGTGCAAAGGCAGGAATGAACCCTAAGCATTGCCAGGTTTGATTCCCCAAAAATGAGTGTTTTAATACTTTGTAGTATTATTTGAGGGATGTTAGTTTAGCATAAAATCTAGATGTGGTAACTAAAGGTTAGTGGTTTAGAGGGCAAAGTGATAGCACAATGGGTAGGACACTTGCTTGCACACAGTTGACTGGAATTTGACTCTAGCATCGAGGTCTTTCCTGGAGCACTGCAGGGGTAATTTCTGACACAGAGCCAGGAAAAATCCCAGAGGATTGCTAGATGTAGCCTCCCACACAAACACCGAAAATAAGTTACCATCTTTGAAACAGTCTGTCCAAGTTTATATATTTGTTTTCTTTTTAAGTCAAGAAAAAGAGTCCTCACTCTCTGTTTTGTTTCTATAGAGAAAAATCTATAAATTAAAAGAAGAGGGCAAAATATTATTTCCTAAAAAGGCTTATATTCTTAATTGCAGGGATTTATGTTGTAACAGCAAAAGATATTACAATTTGTTAATGTTTGTAAAAAAATAACACACTAAGTTTTTAGACAGAAGTTTTGTATAGCTAAAGCACAGGATGAAATGAACAATAGGTAAAATCCATGTTTCTATTCTGTCCAGAACAGATTTTCATTCTTGGATGTCTGTGATTAGTAACACTTCCATTAATAAAAATGTTGCAAGTCACTTAAGAAAAATTTAATGATATTAGCATTAAACGTGTGATATATCTATATTCCATGTTGATTTTGTATGTGTGATATTAAATCAGCAATGAGATTTTAATTGCAATTAGACTCGGAACCATTTTTATTAGCTGTTCTGTTTTGTTGACCAATCTATGTATGTTAGTTCTCTATCACACCACTACATGGATTTTCTTAAAATAATTAAGGAGATCTGTTCCCTTTGTCAGAAAAGTTTTGGCTTTTGGTGGGTGGCATTGTTCTTGAAAGTGAGAATTTCAGTATAAATTTGTTGTGAGGGCTTATATTATTGCTTTTCAATTGGGTTCAAGATAATGAATGCATAATATTTTGCCTATTTTTATTTCTATAAAATGATATACCATACATTAGTGTTAAATATTGATAAGATTAAAAGGTCTTAAATATCACAGCTTAAATATCACACATAAATAATATTCAATTAAGTTCAATATTTTAAAAATAATTACACAGTAATGATTGGATTAATAATTAATGTGATTATATAATCTACTGCCATTTGTTTTACGTATATTTTTTGAATGACTTATTTCAAAACAGTCACAAAATCTCTAGTTATTTATGCAGATCCAGTTAGAGTAAAACTTCTATTAAAGTGTAATATAATAATACACTACTTCAGAATTAGTAATTAAAATAGTACTTTATGTTGATTTTTTAAATATTCTATTATTTTTGTAATGTAGCTATTTAATCTTTCAGAACAGCAGTGTTTTAAATGATATATGGTGTGTTACATGCATATTCTATATTTAAACCTCTGTTTTCAAAAAAAATTATTTCATTCTATTTTTAGAGTGGGAAAAGCAACTGAGAAATGATTTATACTATTTCTTAATACTATTTTGTTCTTCCCTATTTTTTCCATTTATATTATCTACAAATGTCATTCAAATCTCTATAATAGGAAGTCTCACTTCTTAGACATTTCAAAATCAGAGAGAACAGTTAGAACTGCAATTTCAATTCAGCCTTATTAGAACTGCCAAGAGATTTTCATGCCTGTGAATGCCTCTGTTTCTTTATATTCGGACACAGCTTGGGTGTATATAATATTCTTTGACTGTTTTAGATTTTAATCCTGCAATTGCCAATTAACATCAATTTAATGACTTTAAGGAACACATTTCTATGTTACTGTTATATAAAGCAGACACTCAGTAAGGGTTTCACTGGGTTAAAAATCAAGGTGACAGCAGGGAGGACTTAGTTCCTTTCATTTCCTTGTTTATTCTGATTTCGAAGAGTTCAGTTCCATAGGTTGAAGAACTAAGGTCTCCAGTTTCTTTAATGCTTGTCAGTGGGGTCACTCCGCTTCTAGAAATCTCCTTCTGTTCACTGCACACTGCTTTCTACATCTTTAATGAGTCATGGGGCATTAAATTCTTTACCCACTGTGGACATCTCTCAGACTCAGTGCCTTCTTCTGTCACTTCAACAAATACACATGTGTATAGTTGTATTGTCATTGTTTTAATTATGTTAATTTTAGGGAATTTTGTCTACAAGTATTTCTTAGAGTATTTCTTTCAGCACAGAATATATTTCTTTCCTCCAAGACAAATGTGATTGTTGAGTTTTGGTTCTATGGACTTGCATTTAAATTTGTCATTTTCTAGAATAAGTATGAAAAATTCTCTGCCACTTGCTTTTTGTTGTAATTCAGTACTAAGTCACTTCACTATAAATGCTTGTTTAGCTTTACTAAGTTACTGAAACCTGACACCTTAATTATTAAAAATGTTTTATAGTTTTCCCCTTATACTCTCAGCAGTCATTTCAAAACTGTTACCTACTTTCTCTATTGTGTTCCTCAGATTCTCCAAATTAAAAACAACAACAACAACAACAACAACAACAATGTGGTAGTCCATTTTTAACTAAATCTCTTCAAATGTGTGAATTTTAGAGAATTATTAGGATTTGTCTTACTCTCAGCTCCTGAAATGTGGGTGTAAATTATGCTAAAAGCATCTTCATTGTCTTTATGTACAAAAGTCTTAGTAGAGGGAAACTCTTAGAGCAGTTTTTAGTCATGCATCTTTACCTGGAAGTCAGTAGTGATTAAAAACTCATCTAAAGATTCAGGTCTCTTCCCACTACTTTATGCTTTTCTTTGCTCATAATTATCTTCCATTTATTTGTTCTCTTATCTTTCTCAAGAACATGAATTATCACCAGATAAACTATTTATTCAGCTTTCAGTGGTTATCGTCTTCTCCCCAACATTCAACTTCTCTTTCTTTTTTTTCTTTAGTCAATAAAATTCACACAGATTTATCTCAATGTATTTATTTTTAAACAGGGATGTGCTTTGGGCTCTAGCAGATTGTGCTCACAGCTTACTATTGGTTCTGTGCTCAAAGCTCACACTCCTGGTGTCTTCTCTATGGATCACATGTGGTGCCAGAATTGAACCTAGGTTGATGATATACAAGAAAGACTAGCACCTTAATCCTTGTATTTTCTTTCTAACTTCCAAGTTGATTTTTAATTAATTTCTATTTGATGGTGATTTTTGAGCTAATGTTAATTTATATTATGAAGTTTTCCATATGTCATTGACTTATTCATTTCTTGTTTCCCTTTTATTCTACTTTAGCCTGTTCATCATTTGTTTTACTCTGTCCAATTTCCTACTTTAACATTTCTCCATTTATTAACATTATGTTTCCTTTTTCAAATGTGGCATATATAAATCAAATTCGTTTAAAATGCATTTCTTTAATAAACATATATACTAAATATAGTGCGGAATTCCTCTGGATTCTTCAGAGGCTCTATTGGGATGACTACATATTTGGGCTACACTGACATGTGACAGGGAAAAACGGAAATGTTACTGGCACCCACTATAGCAAATTGATGAATAACGGGATGTCAAGTGATCAAGTGATATACTAAATATACTTATATATCAAGTGATATAGTAAATATATTTATACATATGATGCATTCAATTATAAGTAATACTTTATGTAATTTCTATGTGTAAGAACATGTTTAATATTTCTTTCAAAATTATCTTATTTACATGACTTTTTCTGTTAAAAAAGATCTGTCCATTCACTTAGATGTTTTGTTTTGTTTTGTTTTGTTTTGTTTTGTTTTGTTTCTTTAAGAAGTGTGTTTGGAATTTCTTTCACATAGCCTCAGAATCACCTCTGCAGGTCACTCTCAAGTATTTACTTTACTTGTCAGTTAGACTTGATCTTAGACTTTTAACTGATTACTTAATCTGCTTCACAAGGAAGAAATTCTGTTATGCTCAGGGGAAGACCTACTCCCTTGCTGAGTTTGGAATAGTCACATAATTCAGGGTTCTGCTTCTAGTTTCTTTCTATGCTGTTGAGCAAACCAGAGAAGCAAAATTTTTCACAATACGTTCCAAGTTTGTTCTACTGCTTTTTTTTTTTCTGCGTGCCCGAGCTCTCTGTCAATCAGTAACTTTAGTAGGATGTCTGTTCACTAAAATGTGTATTTATTCCAAAACCTTGGATTACTCCGGGATTTGTTTCTATGTTGATACTAATGTTTTAAGTTAATACCATAACCATCATGCAATATTTATTATGATTTGGGATTTATATGGAATGCAGATTTCCTGGACCCCCGTTAGGTTCAGTGATTATGTAAATATATATGTGATGATTTCAATTGACCTCTAAAATCTGTTAATATTCAGCTTACTTACATACCTGATACCAATGGGCATTTGTTTTTAAATAATCTAAATTTAATATGCAACTGTTTTTAATGTATATTGTCCCAAGTTTATTCTGAAGTCCTGGGGCATCTTCCTCATACTTGCACTTCTTGGCCAAAGGGCTAGTCCTTCAGTCCTAGGACTGAATAACAGGGCCTGTGATATAGGAGATTATTTAGATCAACCTAGCAGTGGTCAGGCTGGGGATCACACTTGGTAACATGTGATAGCAGGGACCTAAGTGCTGTCAGCTCAATGAAGGCATGCATCTCAATCCCCATATGATCTTTTCTTCCCTCTGGAACTAATTTTTTAGTTCTTTATCTTTGATAAAGAAGATAAAGATGAAATCAAAACAGGTAGTTTTAAACAAATTAATTTAAGACTTGAGATATGTCCCTCTGAAAATGTATTGTTAATCAACCATAGATAGAAAAAGGAAAGAAAACATTTTTATTATAAATAGGTTTCTAATGTTGCATTTAATTTGCTACTGAAAGTAATATTTTACTTTAAAAATATTAGATGGAAACTAATGGTAAGTTCTGTCAGCAAAATGAATTCCTATGGGAAAATCAGAGTTTCAAGAGGCATAATAACAATTTGCACTCTAATGGAGAAGACTAGTTATTAATGAGATAGTGGTGTTAGTATTGTGGTATAAAGTGACTGGAAGATATGAAGAGACTACTTCTTTAGGAAAACCTTTACATATGATCATAAATTTCTGTAATAGAATCATATTTGAGCTGATACCTAAGTTATGAAAAAGAAAGATAAAGTGATATGTATGCCAAGTTCACAAAAGGATATTGTAAATAGTAGAGAAAGATGTAAGGATGTTGAATAATTTTGAAATACTAAGTTAAAGCCATTGCTTTGAAAATTGGGTGACTGATAAAAGTCTTCAGATAGAAAGCTGCAATATTTTATCTCTATTGCAGTCAACAGAGGTCCTTTATATTTCTAAATCATCAATAAGGAAAAATTGTTGCTCTTTCCAGTTCGAGGACAAGGAAAAAATGGTGAGTTAACGTTCTCTTTTCCTTTTTCCTAGGAAGTTGTGTGAGGCTGCTGGGTCAGACGCTTGCTTTTTCATCTAGATATAAAATATAGGTTCTATATTTTGAAATTAAATAAATTCATCAAAACATGGACGGTTCATCAATAAATACACGAGATGAGATGTGACTATAAGAGTATCCCACCTGCACGGCAGAGCCTGTCAAGCTATGCATGTTGTATTTTATATGCCAAATACCAGTAACAATTGTAGAACTCATTCCCATGACCTGATGGGATGGTTTGAGGATCTTTATGTTCTTGGAGCAACAGATGCCCTTGGGCTATATTAGCATGTGACAGGACATATGGAGATGTTACTGGTGACCACTTGACTGGTGCCCACTGGAGCAAATCGATGAACAATGGGAAGACAAGTGATACAAGGACACGGTTCTATAATTTTTAATGTAGACAAAGAGAAAGCTAGCTTAAATTTATTTTCTTACTTCCCATTTCTTCTTTAAGATCAGAGCATTTTCATTTTCAGATCAGAGTGATAGAATATTCTACTATTTAGGGACATATATGGTTTCTTATAGATGAAGTTTGGTTATCTCTATCCACAACCTTGAATTAAAATAATTATGTTGACTACCTTCAAAATTCTTGTCTTGAAAACTAACATTTAATTAGCCAATATGGATCAATATACCACTGAGCACCTGAGATTGCTATTTTAGTCTTCTTTCCACAATTTCCCAACCAAATAGGAATTCCTTTACAACCCTTTTACTACCAGAAATTTTCTTAGTTGAATCATTTTGAGATAGGTCACTATAGAGCTATTCATGATTGGGTTTCAATCCTACATTGTTCCAAAACCCATGCCTCCAGCAGTGCATTTCCCAACACCAATGCCCCCAGTTTCTCTCACCCACCAACCTCCTTTAAGACAGGCATTTCTCTCTCTCTCTCTTTCACTCGCTCTCTCTCTCTGTCTCTCTCTGTCTCTCTCTCACCCTCCTTTTGTGCATTGTATTGCCAGAATATTTTTAATCATACGCAAAATTCTGTCTTTATTGTTCTTTTCACCTAATGCAGTTCTAGGGAATGACACACTGTCAGGGAATGCTAGTGCATCAATAAAATCTGGGAGCATGGTCAGGGGATCCACTTCTACCCCAGGGGATCAACAGCTCACAAAGGGAGAAAAACATGAGAATCCAGCAAAATTTCAAAGGGTTTTGCTCTCACTGGTTCTGGTATACAAATCAGCAATAGGAAAAACCCAGAGTTAAGGTTATGACTTGGCCTTGGTTACATGTAAGTTTAAAATCCTAGGCCAAGATGACCACCGCCACATGCTAAAGCCCAACAGGGAAGAGAATGGAGAGCAGGAGAGCAGAGGGAGAAGGTGAAAGGCAAAAGGTAAAAGACAAAAGGCCAAAAGACACACAGAAGAAAGCAGGCTACAGCTTTTATGTCTTTTCAATTCAGACTGCCCACATCAATTGAAAGCAGTTATGGTCAATTCCCCTCAGGTAACTTCTCCCAGGACCTCATATAGTTTCATTGAAATGTTAATGTTGTCTAGCCAAGGTCTACCTTGGAAGTGCCCCCTGCAGGATAGAGTGGGGGAACTGCATCAGAGATGAACTGTATCTCAGAATGAAGGGTATGCATCTGTACGAGAGAATATTCTACAGCCAGGTATTTATTTCTCCAAGTCTTGACAAGATTCTTCCTTTTGCTTCATAGTTGTTTAGTATATTAGCCCTTAGATTAATAGGGAGCCATCCTTGCTTGCTTGCAGGCAAACAGCATTCTCTCTGGTCTAATTACTTAGAGATCCAATGTGAACAGATAAATATACTGGTAAGATCTAGCTAGTTCCATGATGATTATGGTAGCATGAGAGAAAATATTAATACCAACTAACATAGAATACATGATAGGATATACTGCCACATTCGGTTTTTTGCCCCCTATCTACAAAGTGTTCTGCAGGAGGCAACTCCAGGCAAGATGCAGAGGACCTGGGCAACAGTGTACTGTAACAATACACAATAATTTAGATACTGTAAATCATTTAATCATTAGTTTTATTTGACAAGTGCAGAGTATTCCCTGACGCCTATGTCCAAAAAAATATGTTATCTAACACAAGACGTAACTATGACTCCACTTATCATCTGAATATCACATATTTCAACCAAATAAATAGTGAATGATTTACAATGAGTTCACAGAACAACTCAGCTTTGGAAAGATTGGGAACCTATTCTCTTTTTAAAGTAATGATGAAATTCAATACAAACCTGTTAGCACATGTTCACACAACCATATTAATATGTTCATTCAGGATTTTTCTATTCACTTGATCACTTAACATCCGTTATTCATCTATTTGCTTGGGCAGGCACCAGCAACATTTCCATTTGTCCCTATCACGTGCAAGTGTAGCCCAATGGCATCTGTCTGCTCCAGGAATATAAAGAGCCTCAAACTGTTCATTCAGGATTTTGACGAAGAAGTCTGACCATCTTGTAGGTGGGCAGCCACATGATTTTTTTTACATCCCATGGGTCCCAGTAAGTAATGTCTCTAGTCCAGTAGTCATCTCCAAGTCTCATTATATGTCCAACCCATCTGATTTTCGATGCCTTGGCAAATGAAACAGTATCCCTGACTCTCGATCGTAAACAGAGGTCGGAACTGGGATTCCTTGTCTCACTTGAGTGAGGCGTAATATTCCAAGAATAGCTCTTTTGATTCCTGTTTGGGAGACCCCAATAGCGTTCTCATCCTGATTTCTTAGGGCCCAGGTTTCTGAGGCGTATGTTAATGCAGGGAGAATGGTGGAGTCGAAGAGATGTGCCCAGAGGCAGAGGGTCTTTGTTCTTTCAGGTATTTCTTCAATGCTTTTTGAAGGCATTCCAAGCTGCTCTCTTTCTCCTGTGCAGCTCAGGTTTTAGGTCTTTTTAGCACATGTTCACCCAACCATATTAATATGTTCATTCAGGATGTTTCTATTAAAATGTTTATTTGTTTCTAAATAGGTATCAAATATGTGTGTATGTGTGTGCATGCATTTCTTAGTTGTCCTAGAGAAATATAGTTAGTTTTTAAATAGCTATCTCAGGTACATAAATGCTATTTTGGTAAATTCAAAATATAATCATTTTATATATAGTCATATATAAAACACATTTTATTTTCTGAGGGGTTGCACATTAAAACTAGTGCCTCACAACTGCAAGTCATTGTTCTATTGCTGTACTATATTGCTGTCCTAAATGTAGTTTAAGTGAATCAATTTTCTACTTGTGTGCAATCATCTTATAATTTATCAGACATTCAATTATAGGTCTTTTATTTTTAAAAGTATTCATAGAAGAACAATGGAAATAGCTAAAAAAGATTTGGAGTACATAATTTACATGTGACACACCCAAGTTTTTTTTTTAGTACCACATCACTCCTGCAAGACAAGCAGAAGTTGACCTGGTGGTCCACACCAATTTGAGAACAAGCAGCTCTAAACCTTGTGGTCTGTGGAAACAAGCCAAGTTTCCTATGCTCTCTGAGAAAAGACAGGAATTATAGCGGAATTACCAATTCCTGGAAATATTTGTGTTAGTTAAAATATTTTCTATCACTGTCACTGTCTTCCCGTTCATCATCAATTTGCTCGAGAGGGCACCAGTAATATCTCCATATATCCTGTCTCATGCAAGTAGAGCCCAAGGGCACCTGCTTTCTCCAGGAACATAAAGAGCCTCAAACCATTCCAACAGGTCATGGGAATGAGGTCTATAATTGTTACTGGTATTTGGCATATCAAATACGACACAGGTAGCTTGACAGGCTCTGCCATGCGGGTAGCATACTCTTGTAGTCATCTCTAAATCCAGCATTTATGGATGAACCGGCTGCAAGTGGCCACAGAAGCCAGGCTATGATAGGCTGGTTTGCTGGGTGGAGTTCTAATGAGAGGGAAGTCCTGTTGTGGAGAATGGAGGCCCTTATGGAGGCAGGGGTTGTCTGGCTTGTTGCAAGTCTCTGCTGGGGTGGTGGGACAGGGCTAGTACCCGCAATCCCTCCTGGGTGCCTGGTGAGTGGCTGGGCACAGGGAGAGCCAGTAGCAGCTCTGCCCCATGTCTGTGAGTCTCTCTAAAATATCATCTAGTTCTGTTTAATTCATAAATACCCATTTACACAGACTTTTTTTTTTAAAAAAGATAGTTATTGATTGAGACACAGATACACCCGGCAGAGCAGAAACCAGCTTTCCCTTTTGCAGCAGCGGCTGTGCAATTTACCACTACCCACACCTCTGAGAGAGCCCCACAAAGAAATGAGAGTATAGTGCACGCACGGCAGAGCCTGGCAAGATGTCCGATGCGTGTTTGATATGCCAAAACCAGTAAAAAATGTTTATTTTCCTGACCCCAAAAAGAGTCCTTAATACCGCAGCAGTAAGAAAGGCCAACAAGCCATGCCTGATAAAATTTCATGGCCATCCTAGGCTGCCAAAACGAAGAAGGACTAAAATGACTATCTGTACTTTCAATGCACGTATGCTGGCATCGGAAGCATATATTGAGGATCTGATAGTGCAAGCGCAGATTTGGCCCACTGCCAGCAATTTCTATCTTCATTGTCTATGCACCAACATCCACATACAAAGGAGATGAAATTGGGAAATTCTACATGGAACTGGAGGAGTTCTATAAAAAAGATCACACCTTCTACAAGATTTTAATGCCAAGATAGGACCAAGAAGATCAGCTGAAGAACTCCACATCGGGATCCATGGCCTAGAATGAAACGAATGGGGTGAGAGACTATCTGAGTTCATCATGTCCACCAAGACAATTCATGGGAACTCACAGTTCCAGAAAGCTGAAGCGAAATGTTGGACATGCGAATCTCCTGGTGGACAGTTCCAAAATGAAATTGACCACATATCTTCAATCGATGGTTTTGTCTGACCGATGTTGCTGTCATCCCCAAATTCCAAACAGGATCGGACCACCCTCTGCTTCGTGCCAAATTCTACTTCCCGCAACGGGAGAAAAGGCTGCAAAGTTTAAGAAGAGAAATCCCAGAATGACCACCAACTGGGAACTCTTTGGCACCATTGCAGCAACAAGGGAAGATACCATCATTGAGGACATCGATAAAGAATACAACCGACTGGGTCAGCACCTCCATGATTGTGCGAAGAATGCCGAGAGAGAGAACGACACAAAAGGAAGCCTGTCTTCAGAAACTCTCAAGCTCATTCGCCAACGTGGCAAGGCGCGAGCCTCAGGAGACCAAATGCTAATGTCCAACCTTGCTAAACTGTGTGGAGAAGTGATAAAAGAAGACCTCAAAGACAGAAGAGCAGAAATACTGGAAGATGCAGCAGAAGCCAGGAAAAGCATTCGCATTGCCTGCCTGTCCTTCGCCAACTATGAGACCAATATGACTGCCCTCCAACACCCTGATGGATCTATCACATCTTCTAGAAAGGCAATGAAGAAGATTATCCATGACTTCTACTCAAATCTCTTTGATAGCCACATCCACCTGCCCACATACCAAATTCCACAGGATGGATATGTCATTCCCAACGTTCTCCCTTCTGAAATCTGACATGTCATTTTGTCGGTAAAGAAGGGAACAGAACCAGGCCAGACAAATTCAGACCTGAACAACTTAAGAATCTGCCATTGGTACTCATCAATACACTAGCTCAGCTCTTCACATGCTACCTGTCTGAATGCAAGGTACCTTCCCATTGCAAAAATCAGCAGGACAGTTCTACTCTTCATGAAGGGAGTCATTCACGACATCGACAACTATCGCCCCATCTGACTGTTGTCAGTCATCTACAAGCTGTTTACACGAACAGGATTGGCAGAACACTAGATGAAGGACAACCATGCGAGCAAGCTGGCTTCTGGAAATCGACCATATCTACACAGTAACAAGCTCAGTGCGGTTTGTTGGAGTACAAGATGCCACTGTGTCGCACGTTCATTGATTTAAAGAAAGCCTTTGATTCTGTGGAGACTGAAGCAGTCATTGAAGCCCTAGAAAAAAAAAGTTATAGTTTTTATGATTTATGGTCTCATGCTAGTAGAACCCAAAGGCATCCGCTTGCTCCAGGAACATAAAGAGCCTCAAACCATTATATTAGGTCATGAAAATGACCTAATATAAATGTTACTGGTATTTGGCATATCAAATACTACATGAGCAGCTTGCCAGGCTTGCCTTGCAGGTGGCATACTGTTGTAGTCAGCTCTAAATAAAGCATTTATTTATGTAATATATATTTTTGAATGTAATAATATATGTATATTTTATATATGTATAATATGTAAAATAATATAATTTTTGAATGTAATAATATATGTAATGTATATTCATATATAAATATATATTCATATATTACATCTGTAATTCATATATATTACATCTTATACATGCTACTCTTCCATTTTTTACTTCAAGAATAGTGTTTCTATGTTGAATGTTTACTTATTTTATATATGTTATATATTTTATACATATGAAATATATATATGTCCCCATTCTCTAAAGTTTAATACATAGTGCAAGATCGACCATAATTCTGGGTAACAAAATATTTCTCCATGAAACCAAAAAGATAGAAGTCATACACAGTATCATCTAAATCCATGTTGATTGAACAATGGACATTAATCAGAAATAGTAATAAACTTAAAAAATTATAAATTACACAAAAATAAATATAAAAAGTAAGGATCTGTAACTAAAATAAAAATAAGGCTGTAGTCACACACAAAATATTGAATAAACATGGCAAAAAGTTATAGTTGACCAAAGGAACAGAACTGGAGAACAGGTTGACAGAACTTTGTTCGGGAGTTGCGTAAGGGTGAGAGAGAATGAATGAAACGGTAGGGGGTAGGAGTGAGGATGAATGAATTGGAAGGAAGGTGGTCTTGGGACACTGCTGAAGGAAAGTGAACATCAGTAGTAGATGTGATGTCAGAATAATGTATACCTGAAAGTGTCATTAAAATATTGCATATCTTTGTATCTCAATAAAAAATGGAATTTTTTTTAGTGTTTAAAGAGTTTAAATTTTAAAGTGTTTAAATTATGTTTAGTGTGTAAACACTAAAGAGTTTAGTGTTTAAGTACCTGCTGGAATAAGAGGTGCAGCTAGACTTCACACTGGTATTTAAATTTTTAGTCTCTAAACTGAAGATTAAAAATATAAACACTTCTTACAGCTTCATTTTCCACAATTTTGTTTAAGCAATCAAATTTCTACCAGGCAAGTTCTTTTTTTTTTGGGGGGGTGTCATACCTGGCTATGCTCAGGGGTTACTCCTGGCTCTGCACTAAGAATTACTCCTGGTGGTGTTCAGGGGACCATTAGGGATGCCAGGGATCGAACCCAGGTTGGCTGCATGCAAGGCAAATGCCCTAACATCTGGACTATCACTCCAGCCCAACCAGGAAAGTTCTTATGTGACTACTTTTTAAAAAACAACTCTTATTATTTGAAATAAGAGCAAGCAGGTTTCCGGAAAGGATTCAGCACAATCGACCATATCCACACAGTAACCAAGCTCATTGAGGTTTGTAGGGAGTACAAGATGCTGCTCTGTCTCACGTTCATTAATTCACAGAAAGCCTTTGATTCTGTGGAAACTGAAGCAGTCATCGAAGCCCCTAGCCAAACAGGGTGTTCAAACCCAATACATCAAGATCCTTCGTGAGCTGTATTACGGATTCACCACCAGGATCTCACCATTCTACAAAGAAGTGATCATTGATGTCAAAAGAGGGGTTCGACAGGGTGATACCATCTCACCAAAACTCTTCAGTGCCACCCTCGAGAACATCATGAGACAATTAGAATGGGAAGGAATGGGAGTGAAGATAGATGGTCGGCAACTACACCACCTCCGCTTCGCTGATGACATCGTTCTAATAACACCAAACATTAGCCAAGCGGCACAAATGCTGGCTGACTTTGACCGAGAATGTGGAAAGGTAGGTCTACAGCTGAATCTGAAGAAAACTATGTTCATGAGAAATGAACTAGTTCCAGAGGCCCCATTCTCTCTCAATGGAACAAACATCTCTGAATGCAGCAGTTATGTGTACCTAGGTCGAGAAGTCAACATGATGAATGACCTAAAACCTGAGCTGTGCAGGAGGAAGAGAGCGGCATGGAATGCCTTCAAAGGCATCGAAGAAATAGCTAAAAGGACAAAGAACCTCCGGCTCCGGGCACATCTCTTCGACTCCACCTTTCTCCCTGCATTAACATACGCCTCAGAGACCTGGGCCCTACGAAAGCAGGATGAGAATGCTATTCGGGTCTCCCAGAGAGGCATCGAAAGAGCTATGCTTGGAATATCACGTCTCACTCAAGTGAGAGAAGGAATCCGGAGTTCTGACCTCCGTCGCTATTCCAGAATCAGGGACGCTGTCTCGTTTGCCAAGGCATCGAAAATCAGATGGGCTGGACATGTAATGCGATTTGGAGACAACCGCTGGACTAGAGCCGTTACCGACTGGATCCCACGGGATGTCAAAAGATCACGTGGCCGCCCACCTACAAGATGGTCAGACTTCCTTGTTAAGACCCTGAAGGAACCGTTTGAGGCTCTTCATATTCCTGAATCAACCAGATGCCATTGGGCTACATTGGCACGTGATAGGGTCCAATGGAAATGTTACTGGCGCCCGCCCTAGCAAATCGATGAGTAACGGGATTCAAGTGATCTAGTGATCAAGTGATTATTTGAAAGGGCATTATGTAGAATATAATTTCTTCTGCTTATCAGAGGTTTTATTTTAAAATGTATCAAATAGTATACATTTATAAATTTGTAAAATGTATCAGATTAAAATTTACCAATCATAATCTTACATTTGAATTTTATATTAGGATTTGTATCTTGTTCTAATATGTGTTTCTTATACATTTGTATATAATTCTGTCTCCCCCAACTTCTTTTTATTCTATAACACCAACTCATGTATTAGATTTACTCACATTAAATTCTAATGAAAGACCCTACCCTTGTGGAAAATTATTTTCATTATTGTTGTCTATTGCAATCTTTATTTAAAATTAATTAATTTGTTCATTTTAAAATTAAAAAGCTGTATGTTTTTCTTTTTGAGATGACTCCCTTCCTCCTTCTCCTCCCCCTCTTCCTTCTCCTCTTTCTCCTCCTCCTCCTTCTTCTTTCTTCTTTCCTGTTTTAATATACTTTGTTGTTGTTTAGGACCACTACTGAACCAGCTAACTCTGTGTTGTGCAGTGAGCCCCAGAAGTTCTCAGGAGACCATGTATGGTGCTGAGGCTTGCATTGGGGTTGACAATATGGCAAGAAAAGCATCTTACTGTCCAAGCTCTCTGAGGCCCTAAATAGATTTTTAAATTTTCATTGTTTCTTTATCAAATTTCAGCTTGTTTCTCTTAAAAAAATTGAATTGCTAAATCCCATGTTTTCCACATGTTCTATTGATGCAGGTGGGCTTCACGGGTGACTTATGTGAGGCTGGAAGGTGAGAGAGATGTTCGCTTTCTACCCAGCCGTCTCTAACACCCGGGACCTGCTGGGCAGGCTTAGGACTGATAAAGTCTGCGATGAGCCCCTGCACGGCATGGGCCTGAGCCCCACCAGCCCCATGAGGTGGCAGTCAAGCCATGCCTGAAGCCCGCTTAATCTCTAGGCTTGGGAGTTGATCCCCACCACCCAATATTTCTCTGGGAGCCAAGGACTCAGGCTGGAGTGAGGAATTGCTCTTTGCAGGAAAGGAATGTCAGTCCTAGGCTTTACCCAGGGTTTGCTCACGGTTCTTGTCTTCCCTCGCAGAAAAAGAATTTTCAGGAGTCGATGAGCAGTGAAATAAAACAGGTTTTATTAAGGTTTTAGGAAAGGGAAGGGAGGGAAAGAGAGAGAGTAACGTGCTCAAGGGAGAATATGGGCTACTCCAAAGATGGAGAGCGATTAAGAGAGAGTACACATCTCAAGAGGGGAGATGTGGGTAACACATGTGCTCAGGCACCACATGTGCTTCGGCCACATGGGCTCAGGCAGCATGTGTGTCCATGCAGCATGTGTCCTTTGGTCAGGATGGCTTTTATAGATTTCTCCCCAAGTTACTTCCATATGGGGCTTCAACAAGGTTTCTAGGGTCATTGCCAAAGGGAGTAGACTTTGGGAGTGGTCTTCTTTGACTAGAATGCTCTGGAGTCTTCTGAGAGCTGAATCCTGGGCCAGAAGGCTGATTAGCTAAAACCATTAGAAGGGCCTGTGGCCTATGGGCTTCACACATTCCCTTTTGGTCTTCCCTTCCCTCAGGGTCTGTTGTTGATAGTGATCTTATCAAGTCTGGTTTTGGTTTTCAAACAGGTGTGACTCTGGATAGCTAAAGTACCAGTTTTTTTTTTCTTCTTCAGGAATTTTTATTGACATGTGACACCCCCTGTCTGCCTGCCTACAACACTATATGTCTCATTGTTACCTTTAAAAGGTTTTTAATTCTGGTTTACTTTCCAAGCTCCTATTCTCTCCTGTGTATGTAATTCCTTGTTTTCTCTTCTTGCTTATCTTTCTAAGTAAGTTTTATTCAAGAATATAACTAGTCACTTCATTATTTCATCTCCTCCTGAATTGTTTTCTTTGAGAGAAAGGAATGGATTGGAATGTCTGTACTAAGGTTAGTCCTGACTTTCCTTTCGAGGAAGGAAGAGCAATTCCTGCCTTCAGCCTGAGTCACAAGTTCGCAGAATTTTTGGGTGTTAGGGATCATTGATGCTGTGGAGAGGAAACTGGCTTCAGGCACTGCTTGACTACTGTCTTCTGCTGCTAGAGTTAAATGTATATCTGTGCTCTGTAAGTTTCCTAGTCTGCTCTTCCATTCCTGATCCAAGTCAGGCTTTTCTCTAGTGAAGGTGGCCAGGGCATTGGAGAAGAGAAATGTCAGTGCTTTTTTTTCTAATCTGCTTTGACCACTCCCTAGCACCAACAGCTGTAAATCCATGAAGGATTTGAAATTTCTTTTAAGAAAACCCAAAGCTAAAAGCTAAGTTTTTGTTCTTAAATTGAAACATTTTTTTAAAGGTGGCTACTAAAAACAGAAACTTTTATCAGCATTTAAAAAGAAAGGAACAAAGGCTGATGCTGAAGCTATTGTTTTTCCCTTAATCTGCCCTCTTTGAGCCTTTGAAAGCTTTTCTCCTCTAGGGCCTAATATTTTTAAAGAGTTGTCTAATCTATCTGATTTGTCTTTCTGTCTCACAACTATGAAAACCAATAAACCATTGCCTAGCCCCATTTAATACCCAGCTGGAGTTTTTCACTCCTTCACACAGGCAGGGCCTTGCTCCCCAAAAAGAAATTACAGAAGACAGATCTTTATCTCTGTAAAGTTAAGAAATTACAGGGTTGGGGAGGGGTGCTATAGGCAGTGAGGAGTCATTTGCCTTCCAAGCACTGACCTGAGTCTGATCCCCAGCATCCTATTTGGTCTCCAGAGCATAGAGCATTGCCTAGAGTGATTTCTGCCTGCAGAGCTTGGAGCAACCCCTTAGAATTGCCCGTTGTGACCACAAAAAAAAAAAAAAAGAAGAAGAAGAAAGAAAGAAGAAAGAAAAAAGGAAAAAAGAAAGAAAGAAATTATAGGTTTAAATCTGGAGATGGGGATTTGGGAGATTATTGCAGGAAGTAGGTAGAATAGGTGAGGGGGTTTTGTAATGAGTATTTGGGAGATAAAGCTTATAAAGAAATTATTCAGTCCTAAAGTAACCCAAAGGCATAAGGACCATGATCATTTCATGTGCAAATCTTGACCTCTGAAGATAAAAACTCAAGCACCACCCATATGCAAAAATCAGAGGTCCCTCCCAGGAAGGCTGGACCCTTCAGAAAGGGAGCAATTAGGAGAATCTAATTTCATGGTGAGACTATGAAAGGACCATCAACCATGTAAGACTTTCACTGTGACAATGCCAAAATTAATTTTTATGTATGCAGAGAACTCCAGGCCACAACAGCTTCGAGAGATGTCTATAACCTCCTCTCCAAAATAATTTAAGCTGCCTGCTTGTTGCTAGGATTATAAAAAACATGCTCTCTCTCTCTCTCTCTCTCTCTGTCTCTCTCTCTCTCTCTCTGTCTCTCTGTCTCTCTGTCTCACTCTCTGTCTCTGCTGTCTCTCTCTCTGTCTCTCTCTCTCTACTCTCTATATCTATCTCATTCTCTCTCCCCATCTCTGTTCTCCCCTCACATCTCTAAATTTCAGTGAAACTATTTTGCAGTACCAAAAAAGTGGTTATAAATAAAAAAGAGGATGAAGTGTTTGAATTTCAAAGTTTTATTTCACATAGCATTTGACCCAGGAGCAAAGAGCTGAAATCTGTCAAAGAGCAAGTGAAACAGACAGCTAATTTAAGAAACCCCAAATTCTTGCTCTATCAACCCCAGGCCTTCTGGTAACTAATAGCCATCTTGCCATGATCACCATGACTACTCTGTATTTCTCCTTTATATTAAGGGCAGCACTGCAAAATTTAGAAAAGGAGCATGTTGGCAACTATACGCCAATTTCATCAGCTGCTTTTAGATTTGTTTTATATTTTTGGAAGGTAACTTCATTCCTATTTGGCTAAAACAAATCTTTACAAGCTTGTCAGCCTAACATTTCTTTGATAAAAAGTTTAAGTTCACAATTTAAGCTCACAATTTCTAAATTCTTTAAATAGTAATACTAAAAAAGAACAAACAAATACTAAAAAAGAACTAAAAAAGAACTAAAAAAGTAAGAATGTTAACTTACTAAAAAAGTAAGTTAACATACTTTGGATGTTAACTTATATTTACTATACTTTCTCATTTTTTTGAAGTTTTATGCGCAACCAATCATCCAGTCTAAATCTCATTCTAGGACCAAAGCACTTTGGTTTCATTTAAAATGTTAATCATTAGTGGCATTCTTTCCTTTTGCAGAGCTAAGCTCTCTTTGCCTAAGGGCAATCACGGCTTTAGCTACTTTTTTTTTGTCAAGTCTTTTGCCTTTTTTCAACTTTCTCATAGTCACCATTGCTCCTAAAAATGACACAAAGATAGAGAAAATTGACAGTATTTATATAAGCTATAACAACATAAAACGAATCAACATGAATAAGATTCAAAAATGATTATCAGATATAACTGAAAAAATGTCATATAGGGTGCCTCCTGAGGGTTTTTTCTCCTGCTATTCTTTTACATAATGTCCCCCTTGTTTCCAGGTTTTTTTTAATATAAATTGTTTTATTTCTTTTCACTCTACTTCATCTCAGCATTAAGTCAGATTTTGAAAGCAGTATAGAGAGGAATTTTAATTTACTTGTTTAGAGGATACTGTGCACTATTTATTAAAACCTGGTCCTCTGCATTCATTGACTTTTGTGGAAGGGTGTTTATACTGGGTAGAACTGTATAATGGAAATGTTACTGGTGCACGCTTGAGCAAATCGATGAATAACGGGATTCAAGTTCAAGTGATCAAGAAGAACTGTATAAACTGAATCTATAAAAATAACACATATACTATATCACTGTATCACTGTCTTCCCGTTCATCATCGATTTGCTCGAGCGGGCCCCAGTAACATCTCCATATGTCCTGTCTCATGCTAGTAGAGCCCAAGGCATCTGCTTGCTCCAGGAAGATAAAGAGCCTCAATCCCCGGAATGAGGCCTATAACTGTTACTGGTATTTGGCATATATATCAAATACAACACGGGTAGATTGCAGGTAGCATACTCTTGTAGTCATCTCTAAGTCCAGCATTTATTGATGAACCGCGCGCCGCAAGCTGATAGGCTGGTCTGCTGGGTGGAGTTCTGACGAGAGAAGTCCGGATGTGGAAAATGGAGGCCCTCGTGGAGTGGGGGTCGTCTGGCTTGTTGCGAGGCTCTGCTGGGATGGTGGGCCAGGGCTAGAACCCACCATCCCTCCCGGGCGCCTCGTGAGCATCTGGTCACAGGGAGAGTCAGTAGCAGCTCTGCCCCATGTCTGGAGTCTCTGGACCGGCATACCTGAGCCGGATTTAAGAAAGACTGCAGCAGGGTGGAACTCGATGAGCCGGGATAGGCTGGTCTGCTGGGTGGAGAACACATATACTATATATAAATATAATATGCGTAAATGCTGTAATATTTGAAATTCATAAAGGAATTGCCCAATATAGTGATCTGGTGTATCTTTTTGAGGGTCAGTATAAAATTATAGATGGAAATTCTATTTGGAGATGACCAATGGAGAGTAAGTAAGGTGATCCAGAGTGCTATGTTTACAATCACAACTCACAATTTTAAAAATACAGAGTGACTTAGAGTAAGTCACTCTAATACTTAGCATTTGTTTTCCTTCTTAATAAAAACAATATTATTACCTTTTGAGTTTGTTCCTAAGCAGTTGTAAACATGAAAAAACAGTCCAATACAAATATAAAAGCATTTTTTATGATCTCATGAGAAAGAATAGGTGCTAAATGTTTTTTTTTTTTTTTGGGAGGGGGCGCTGGGGATTGCACAGTGGTTATCAGGTACCAGTTATTTCTTGCATCATAGTGCTGGAAGACCCAGACAACAAAGTATTGCTGTAAAAGAGACCCCAGCATCACTGGAGTGACTCAGGTAATATCTAGCATCAAGCAACAGGGACCTAAGCCACACAGCATCTTCAGGCCTTTGTACTGAACCTCTGACACTACTTGCCAATAATTATAGGCGTTACCCCAACCAAACCCTGTGAGTTCCTGAGTTTCACTTCAGAGATTATACCTCCCACACACAAAAAAAAATTTTTCAAATGTTAGTATGGAATCATATTTCATAATCTAGTTAAAAGTGATATGTAAAAGTCATGAAAGAATACATATCACTGGAATCAAATTAATGAACAGGATCTTAAAAATCCAACTAGCACAAGGTGCTAGATAAAAAGGAAAGTAAAATAATTGTCCAGGGAATCAAAGTAATAAATATGATTGTCTTTGTGTCTACCTTAATCCCTTTAATTTTAAAATAAGCAATACCAGAAGATGAACATCAGGAAATAATCTTTAGTACTACCATTTCAATTAAACAACCAGACATTATAGTTTTGGTTAGCCTCCATACTTCATTCATTTTCTTGTCAGAGGGAGTGGAGAGCAGATGCAAATCAAGTGATTCTCAGGCAACTTATAGCTCTACGCTTGGTTGATGCTTTTGGAAGTATATATTTTGCTTTACATTTAAAATTGGAATGGCAAATTTTTGCAAAGGCACAGTATGTGTCTAAACTTACAAATTCTTAGGTATGCATTCAGTATAAGTATTAATGATTTACTTTTTAGATAATAGTGTTTGTGTATATGAAAAAAATTTGTTTATTCATTCTCTTTTTTTCTTTAAAAATATAGTTGCCCATGTTGATTATTTATACACTTTTCACTTTGAACCTGTTTATTTTGAGAGCTGAAGTGTTTTTCTTGTAAGCAACAGAAAATTGGATTTGTTTCTTGATCTATCTTCACATGCTGTGTCCTTTTTTGGGGGGAGATTTCAGTTCATTGACATTTAGAGAAATTAGTGTTACAAAGAAATTTCTTAGCATTTATCTGTGAGGATTCTGGTAAGTTTTTTTTTTTTTTTTTTTTTTTTTTGCTTTTTTGGGTCACAAGTGGTGACGCTCAGGATTTTATCCTGGCTTTGCACTCAGGAATGACTCCTGGTGGTGCTTGGGGACCATATGGGATGCCAGGGATCAAACCGTGGTAGGCTGCATGCAAGACAAATGCTCTACTCTGTACTATTGTTTTGACCATGGACTTTGGTAGCTTTTACCCTTAGACTTTTGCTTTTTATATGAGGTTATTCAGTATCTGTAGAAGAAATTGTTTATGTGTGACAAATGCCCACACGTGTTATATGTCTGAACATGTTTTTTATCACTCCTTTAAACCCAAGTGATAAGTTTGCAGGATAGATCGTTCTTGGCTTATATGCTCTTATAATTCAATATTTTCATACATTCCAGTCAATTTTGTAATTTCATTTTAGAAATGTGATGTGAATTTTGATTTTTTTTTCTCTTATATATGTACCCTTGCTTTTATCTTTTAGTGTCAAGTATCTGTTTCTTCTTTGGTTCTTGCCAATTTTAATAAAATACATCTTCATTTTTCTGTTCGGATTGATTTGTTGGGCATTTTTTCGTTTTTGCTGAATTATTGCACCGATCTGTCTTCAAATTGTGGAAAATCTTAGATATATTTTGTTAACTAGTTGCTTTCCCCTTTCCTCTTTTCTCTCTTATAATTACTATGATCTGAGATTGTTCCTCTTGGTATTGTCAAGAGTATCTCTTAAACTCTCACTATATTTTCCATTATTATTTTTTATTGATGGAGTTTTGTATCACCTTTGAGGTGACTGTTTCAATTTTAAGCTTTTTTTATTCTGCTGCTGAAATTTGATGCTATATTGTTTGGACTCTTCAATTCACTAGAATGAGTTCATTTTTTTTTTCTCACCAGATTCTCTTTGAGCTTATTGATTCTCCTTTAATGATTTTTTAGATCATTTAACATAGGATTGTTGTTCTAAAGCCTTCTTCAGGAAGTGTGGAAAAATCTGCTATTTTTGAGACTCTTTTGGATTTCATATTCAACTCTTGATGTAGCTGAGTTCTGACATTTTTTCTTTTTCCTGGTGCTCTGTGGGAACTATGAATAGATGTCTACACTACCTCTAGCAGTTACTTATCCTGATTTACTGTGCAAAGAGTTAGTGTGTAGGTCACAGGTATCACTGTGCCTAGGGTCACTTCAGTAGCTCATTTAACTTTCTTCAGGGCATCTATACAAGATAATTTAAATTTGACGTCCAGTAAAACTTCCCAGTTCCTGTGAATAAGGTTGAGTTCAGATAAAATTATTTTATAATTCAGTTATTTTATTTCACCTCCTTTCATTTTGCTTTGTTTTTCTAGTAAGATGTGCTATCTATCTATCTATCTATCTATCTATCTATCTATCTATCTATCTATCTATCTATCTATCTATCTATCTATTTATCTATCTCTATCATTTATTTGCTTGTTTGTTTATGTTATCTTGGTGTGTAATTGTAGGGTTTCAGAGGATATTCTCAATCACTACCCTGAATGTAGAGAACCTCTTTGGTTGTTCAATCATTTCTCAATGATGAAACTCACTGTCTATTTCAGTCAATGCCTGTACTTCTAGAGCCTTCCTTGGCAATAGCCATGGGTATTCACTACCCTTAGTGTGTTACTCTGTTGATAGATTTACCTGGATTTTCAATAAAAGGTGAAGGATTCTTAACCTTCCACGCTATGTTGATTATTTCTTGTGGAACCTGAGATATAGGAAGGCTTTACAATCTGAGACTCTGGAAACGGCAGAAGTTCATCTCTGGCAGGGCAAGAAAGCCCTTCTATGCAATGTTTGAGTTGTTAAAATCAAAAGATTTTTTTTTTACGGCTACAGTTTCCCCTTTTGTATAGCTGTCTAAATCCTTCTCTTATTGAAAAAATCTTTCTTGTGTCCTAAAAACTGCAGCACTTTCCTGATCGGTTTGTACTCCTCACTCGATGTCCATCCACAGATATTTTTAAGCCACCTCCTGCTGTACTCAGGGATTACTCCAGGCTCTGTCCTCATAGATCAGTCCTAGAAGTGCTCTAGGCATTATATGTAGTGCTGGGAATTGCACTGAGATCAGAAGCATTCAAACTAAAAGTCTTATGCAGTATAGTATCTCATTGACCTTAGCTACAGATTTTCTCTCCAGGTTTCTCTATCATTCTTTCTCCTGCTTTCTAAATACAGATGTTACTGATTAGACTTTGGCCTCTATTTATTTTGTCTTAACCTTCCTTTCATAAAAAATGGTGGATTTTGCTGTCGATTTGTGTCCTAAGTCAAAATAAACTAATTTATTTCATTTCAATTCTATTTTCTTAATTACATATAAACTTGTGTACTTAGATAATCTTTTTACAATTGAGACTGAAACTTGGTTGTTAGTGGCTTCTCAGAAATAATTTCTACATATGTTAACTCCATCTCCTTTAATTATTTTAGCATCAGTTCCTCCACTTATATCTCAAACGCTACTGATGAACGAAGTCTTGCCACTTTTATAATCCTTATATCTTACTTCATTTAGAATTTATTTTCTATGCTAAGGTTTGCTTTACATTGGCTATGATTTCATCAACCTGAATATTTTTATATATTCATCAATTTTTTAAATTATTTGAATCCTTGGCAAGTAACAAAGTTGCTATGGGAAATTATATTTTACACAGCTTAGTGAATTTCTCTATATAATACACAATGAAAAGACACTAGCTTGTAGTGATTTTTAAAACTTTTTTTTGCATGCTGGGTTTTTAATTCAAGACCTAATGGAGAGTTGCCCTGGGGCCACCAGCCATAGCATGAAAAGCCTCACAAGCGGCTGGGGAAGCTGGAACTTCGGCTCGCCCGGGGCCCAGCTGACTATGGGGTCCCCAGGAGGGCAGATGGGTTTTTGGGAGTGGGCCCATCACCTCTGGAGGGTCCCGAAGCAGCCGGATGGGACTTGCCCACCACACTAGCTGCCACCTTCGCTGTCCGGACGCTGGGAAACTGCCTCACGACCAGATTAACAGAGCAAAACCAGTTTAAGCCCAGGTCGTGCGGCCGCTTGGCGGCCTTGCAGTCCATTAAAATAGTGGAAACAGTAATATCCTTTAATGCACTGCATTCCACGATGTGCAGGAAAGTTTGGTGGGAGGGAGAGATAAAGAGGAGAGAAATGACAACTACCCGCCAAGTAGTTGAGGTGTGGGAGGGGGCAAGGAGGTGGGGACATTGGTGATGGGAGATGGGTTTGTGTGGAGGGATGGGTGTTGGAACACTGTAGAACCAAAACTCTACATGGGCATCTTTCAATTGTATGTCTAAAATGGCGTAATAAAATTTTTTGGGGAAAAATTAAAAAAAAAAGACCTAATGAGACATTAACATGTACTGCTAAGGTACTTGTCTAGAAATTGTAGGATTTTTTATAAGAAACATACTTATAATATATAATAATATATTATTATATTATAATATATAATATAATATAACATCTTGTAATATATAATAATATATCCCTATCTTACATAACACTGTTTTATGTAATATAGTACATATATTAAGGTAAATAAACAATATATTTTATACATGCTATATAAAATATGTTATATAAAATATAATGTTCATTTGTGTTAAGTTTATAGTAATGCATGCATGCAACTCATGAAATTATATGTATGTTTCTATACATTCATTTTGGAACACAAGATTTACTTAAGAATTTGTCAAATTCATGTTTTAGAAATTTCAGATCTGAAATGTAACTAGTTCCTTATATGATTTTGATATGTCTTCTACAATAACTTATCTTAGCTCTTTCTTTCAACTTGTGATTACAAGGATATCAAAGCTGAATACTTCATTCTTTTTGAACACTTCTCATTATTTTGTATCATTCCTTTCAAATCTCCTGAATGATCAAGATATATTTTCCCGATGGACTAATTGAACTTTTTAAAATTCTAGTGTTATATTTTTTACATTATAATTATATGAAAGAAACTTGCAAACTATTACATAATAAAAATAATCTTAGAACCGTTTTATATTTTTTATAACATCTAAACAAACAAATGAATTTGGTAAATGTTGTTACCTTATAACAGAATTATGATTTGTAGAGACACTTAGCTGAAATTTATGTTGTTTGTGTGAATTTCATACTCCTACAGTAGCATGTAAAACTGGTAGAAAATACTAACATGGCTTATATTCTGCTATAGAATTTTGTCACTTTACTTTTATCACTTGTTTTTCCATTGTTCATAGATTTTTTTCGAGTGGTGCCAGTAATGTCTCATTCATTAGTAATGAGGTTCATTATTGTTACTGTTTTTGGTATATCATATATATCACAGGTAGCTTGCCAGGCTCTGCCATGGCTCTGGGTTCATCCCAGGGGTCTCAGTAATTTTCTGTGTCAGACCATCAATCATCCAGAACCCACGGGGTAGAGCGCTGGGTGTAGACAAGCCCGTCTTCTGTCTGTCACCTACTGATGCAGCTGGGCTCGCAGCCACACCTGCAACACCTTGAGGGGGTAGATAAAGATTTTTATATTCTACCAATTACAAGACAGACATGGGGCAGAGCTGCTACTTGCTCTCCCTGTGCCCAGCCACTCACAAGGAGCCCAGGAGAGATGGTGGGTTCTAGCCCTGGCCCGCCAGCCCAGCAGAGCCTTGCAACAAGCCAGACGACCCCTCACTCCATGAGGGCCTCCATTTTCCACATCCGGACTTCTCTCTTGTCAGAACTCCACCCAGCAGACCAGCCTATCACAGTCCGGCTCATCGAAATCCACCCTGCTGCAGTCTTTTTAATCCGGCCCAGGTATGCTGATCCAGAGACAGACATGGGGCAGAGCTGCTACTTGCTCTCCCTGTGCCCAGCCACTCACAAGGAGCCCAGGAGTGATGGTGGGTTCTAGCCCTGGCCCGCCAGCCCAGCAGAGCCTTGCAACAAGCCAGACAACCCCCCCACTCCATGAGGGCCTCCATTTTCCACATCCAAACTTCTCTCTCGTCAGAATCCACCCAGCAGACCAGCCTATCACAGCCCGGCTCAGCGTGGCCACTTGTGGCAGCACGGTTCATCATTAAATGCTGGACTTAGAGATGACTGCAAGAGTATGCTACCTTCACGGCAGAGCCTGGCAAGCTACCCGTGTTATATTTGATATGCCAAATACCAGTAACTATTATAGACCTCATTCCAGAATGGATTGTGGCTCTTTATGTTCCTGGAGCAAGCAGATGCCCTTGGGCTCTACTAGCATGAGACAGGACATATGGAGATGTTACTGGGGCCCGCTCAAGCAAATCGATGAACAATGGGAAGACAGTGACCAATTACAAGATTATGCCAATTTTTAAGTATCATAATAGTTTTGTTTTTTAAGATGTACATAGAACAATTTGAGGGGGAAAAAAGAGATAAAGAAATACAAGTCCAAAGAAAGCCTGAGCTTCTTCAGGAGTGGGGGAATGTGGATAAATACTTTGAGAGTACTTATTTTTATTATTTTCCATTCAAATTTGTTTCAAACTGACTTAGAGATTATTCTCTGTATTGTACTGTAGGGGATTTTTTCAAATGAGAATTTGAAGAATATTTAATTTGGTGGAAATTACACCAGTCAATGCTCAGAGGTCTATATGCAGTGCAAATGATGAAACTGGTATTGACCACATTCAAGACAAGGGCTTTAATCCATGTATTATGTCCTAGATCTCAAATGGAATCTTTCATATAAGAAAGGCTGCCAGTCTAGCAGAGATTTTGAAACATGTAATAAATTAAAACAGAAACTTGTGCTGTTAATTGTTTATGACTCCCATTATTTTTGACTTGTACTTCAATTGTGTGAATTTTATATGCCAGTTAACATTTATTTAAAATATTTTAGCCTTCAAAACATGCATTTTTTAAAGTTGTTATAAAGTATTAAATAATTTATTATGATTATATAATCTAGTTCAGAACATTTCTCACAGGTCAGAGTGAATACTCAGTGCACTATGAAGAACCATTTCAAGCAGGAGAACTTGGTTAATGCCCAGCACTGCATGATACTATGGATAATGCCACAAACAACGCATAGTACAGAGCTGGGATTTGCCCCAATCATGCCATGTGTAACAGGACAAAACTAATTAAACAAACAATATAACTCATGAAAAATTGTCATTGAATTGTAATAATATCACTTGTATCAAATGTCTTCCCATTGTTCATTGATTTGCTCAAGCGGGTGCCAGTAACGTCTCAATTCATTGGGAATGAGGTTCATTATTGTTACTGTTTTTGGCATATCGGACATATCGGATACACCACAGGTAGCTTGCCAGGCTCTGCCGTGGCTCTGGGTTCATCTCAAGGGGCCCAGTCTTTTTCTATGTCAGACCATCAACCAATCAGGGCCCACGTGGTAGAGCCCTTGGTGTAGACAAGCCTGTCTCCTGTGTGTCACCTGCCAATACAGACAGGCACCACATCCACACCTGCAACACCTCAAAAGATAGGTGGCAGGAAAAAGCAAAAAAAAAAAAAATAAAAAATAAATAAATTAAAAAAAAATTGGTTGAAATTCCTTAAATTCAAAATTGGTTGAAATTCCTTAAATTCAACCTTAAATTCCTGGGACATGTGGCCAATATGTTTAGCACACAGGTGCATAGGTGAGGTATTAGGGTACATCCCAGCACTGGTGAGCGTGGTACCTCCACCCTCAAAAAACTGTGATGAAAAGAATCTATTGAAAAACACCAAGAAAAATTGTCTAGGTTTTCCAGGCCTCAGAGTGTTCAGGTAAAGCCTTTCCGACTTTGACTAGTGATGTGACTACACAGGTTTTTTGTCACCAGTTCAGATAGGCACTGTAGGTTTTGGTGACAGCATCTCCCCTTCCAACCTCCTATCTGATCTGTTCTGCAGTACAGAAGGACAGGTCAGTTTTTTTACAATTAATTTACCACAGAGTCACAAAAAGGGGAAGAGTTAATCAGCTTTGTAAGAAATACAAGATTTGGGGGGGCCAGAATGATAGTCCATTGAGTAGGGCATTTGACTTGCATGTGGCTGACCCGAGTTTGAGCCCCAGCATCCTATATATATCCCCTAAACACCAGCAAGAGTAATTCCTGAGTGCAGAGTCAGGAGTAACCCATGAGCAATGCAGGGTTTGACACAGAAAGCCAAAAAAAAAAAAAAAAGAAATACAAAATTATGATTGAGGCACACATCTTATACCACAGGCAATCAAACGCTAACGTGGTGCAGGCATGGGACTCTGAATAATGCAGACATGGCTAAGACGTCCAGGAAAACATGAGAACAGATGAAGATGAGGTGCCTTTGACTAAGGCCCCTGAGACAGGCAGTGATGGGCAAGGAGAAGAGGACAAAAAGCAGTTGGAGGGAGGAAAGAAGCATGGTAGGGGAGAGACAGTCTAAAATATATATTTTTTAGACATTTTCAGAAATGCAAACAGTATATCATTTTTGACTTGATATAAAGCTGATATATCTTTCTTTTTCTTCTTTTGCGGATTGGTAGCATGAAAAACACATATCATAAGACTGTTCTAAAGATATCTAAATCATGTGTATCACTATTCTTCCCGTTGTTCATTGGTTTGCTCGAACCTGCACCAGTAACATCTTCATGTGTCCATGTCCTGTTGCGTGCTAGTGTAGTCCAAGGGCATCTGCTCACTCCAGGAACACAAAGAGCCTCAAACCATTCATTCAGGTCATGGGAATGAGGCCTATAATTGTTACTGGCTTTTGGCATTTCAAATACGACATGGGTAGCTTGCCAGGCTCTGCCATGAACAATGGGAAGAATTGGCTCTTCTCTTGAGTGGAGCTCTGACGAGTTGTTGAGTTTGGATGTTGAAAATGGCAGCCCTCATGGTGTGGGGTTCCTCTGACTTCTTGCAAAGCTCTGCTGGGATGACGGGCCAGGGCTATAACTTGCCTTCCCTACCAGAAAAGTTATCTAAATAATGATGCTAAACTATGATTATTTTAAACTTTGCAATTTTTTTGCTTATGAATAAATTGATTTGTTAAAAAAGAGCCTCTAAGTTCTACAGTGATCAACTATAAAAATTTCTTGAGTAATAAAATTAGATATTTCATATTATTTTAAAGAACAATAAATATGTCAGTTAGGCTGAAATTCCAAGAAAAATGAGTTCTTTAAAAATACTTTTTGAGTAAAATGAATCAGAATGAGAGGGGCAGAATTATAATGAGTGAATTCATTTGTACTATAAAAAATCATAATATGAGACTAATATTCAAGAAAAGTAAGACAGGGGCCAAGAGAACTGGTCCATGTTAGGAGCTTCCAACAAGTGTGTGAGGGGATGGAGAGGGAGATGGAGGACAACTAGGATAGAGAAGGGGCCACTTCAAGCAATAATATTTGGTAAAGATAAAGAACTGAGTGCTTAAAGCAGATAGAGACAAACATGATAACCTTTCAGTACCTATTCTGCAAACCATAATACCCAAAATGTGTGTGTGAGAGAGAGAAAGAGAGAGACAGAGAGAGAGAGAGAGAAAAAAGATAGAAAGATAGAGATAATGAAAGTGTCTACCATAGAAGTACGCAGGTGGGATGGGAGTGGCAACAGTGAAACTTGGAGACATTGGTAGTGGGAAATATGCTCTGGTGAAGGGGAGAGTTTTGTATGACTGAGAACTGACATGAACCACTTTGTAACTGTGTATCTCATGGTGATTTAATTAAAAAAGAAGCAAATTGGAAAAAAAAAAGTAAAAATGAATATAGTCATTGACGGGGCCGGAGGATTTTACAGCAGAGGGGGTGTTTGCCTGTTTATCTTACACATGCTTTATCTGGGTTTGATCCCTGGCATACCATATGTTCCTCTGAGTACCACCAGAGGTAATTCCTGAATGTGAAGCCAGGAGTAACCCCTGAGCATTGCAAAGTGTGACCCAAAAAGACCCCCAAAATAAAAGTCATTTGGTAAATGACACCTCATCAAGAAAACTCTATCCAACTACTAGATTATCCTCCATATTTGACTGATTAACACAAAGCTTCATGGCCATGCGACACTTAGAGAATTCATAGTCTTGAACTACTTTTGTCAGAAGCATAAAGTGAGTTTTATTTAAGGATTGGACAAACTTTTCAACATGTGGCATTGAGTATGGCACTTAAGGTACTTAAGAAAAGTATGTTTACTCTAGCTTGTTAAGGGATCTTATACATTTTTAATAAGAATTTCTCATTTATATATAATGTAATATTTTCTATTATAAAACCAATATTCCTTTGCTTAGGTAAAATATTTAAAACTTTTATAGCCTAACCTGTGTTTTCCTACTTATGTTTTATAGCTTACTTTAAGATTTCTTAATTTTCTTCATTATTATTGTTATAGGTACAAGCTTAATATTTCATGTAAACTCCAAAATATATTCAGGATCACTTCACTTGATCACTTGAATCCCGTTATTTATTGATTTGCTCGAGCGGGCACCAGTAACATTTCCATTGGACCCTATCACATGCCAATATAGCCTAACGGCATCTGGTTGATTCAGGAATATGAAGAGCCTCAAACCGTTCCTTCAGGGTCTTGACAAGGAAGACTGACCATCTTGTAGGAGGGCGGCCACATGATCTTTTGTCATCCTGTGGGATCCAGTCAGTAAAGGCTCTAGTCCAGTGGTTGTCTCCAAGTTGCATTACATGTCCAGCCCATCTGATTTTCGATGCCTTGGCAAACGAGACAGCATCCCTGATTCTGGAATAGCGACGGAGGTCAAAACTCCCGATACCTTCTCTCACTTGAGTGAGGCGTGATATTCCAAGCATAGCTCTTTCAATTCCTCTCTGGGAGACCCAAATAGCATTCTCATCCTGCTTTTGTAGGGCCCAGGTCTCTGAGGCATATGTTAATGCAGGAAGAATGGTGGAGTCAAAGAGATGTGCCTGGAGCTGGAGGTTCTTTGTCCTTTTAGCTATTTATTACATGCCTCTGAAGGCATTCCATGCAGCTCTCTTCCTCCTGCGCAGCTCAGGTTTTAGGTCGTTCATCATGTTGATTTCTCGACCTAGGTACACATAACTGCTGCATTCAGAGATGTTTGTTCCATTGAGAGTGAATGGGGCCTCTGGAACTAGTTCATTCTTCATAAACATTGCTTTCTTTAGATTCAGCTGTGGACCTATCTTTCCACATTCTTGGTCGATGTCAGCCAGCATTTGTGGCACTTCGCTAATGTTTGGTATTATTAGAATGATGTCATCAGCGAAGCGGAGGTGGTGTAGTTGCCAACTATCTATCTTCACTCCATTTCTTCCCATTCTAATTGTTGCATGATGTTCTCGAGGGTGGCGCTGAAGAGTTTTGGTGAAATGGTATCACCCTGTCGAACCCCACTTTTCACATTAATGATCAATTCTTTGTAGAATGGTGAGATCCTGGTGGTGAATCCGTAATACAGCTCATGAAGGATCTTGATGTATTGGGTTTGAACACCCTGTTTGGCTAGGGCTTCGATGACCGCTTCAGTCTCTACAGAATCAAAGGCTTTCTGTAAATCAATGAATGTGAGACAGAGCTGCATCATGTAGTCCCTACAAACCTCAATGAGCTTGGTTACTGTGTGGATATGGTCGATTGTGCTGAATCCTTTCCGGAAGCCTGCTTGCTCTCATGGTTTTCCTTCATCTAGTCTTCTGCCAATCCTGTTCAGGATGACTCCTGTAAACAGCTTGTAGATGACAGACAACAGGCAGATGGGGTGATAGTTGCCGATGTCGTGAATGTCTCCCTTCTTGAACAGTAGAAGTGTTCTGCTGGTTTTCCATTGGGAGGGCACCTTGCATTCAGACAGGTAGTGTGTGAAGTGCCGAGCTAGTGTATTGATGAGTACCGACAGCAGATTCTTCAGGTGTTGGGGTCTGACTTTGTCTGGGCCTGGTGCTGTTCTCTTCTTTACTGACGAGATGGCATGTCAGATTTCAGAAGAGAGAACGTTGGGAATGATATCCATCCTGTGGAATTTGGTATGTGGGCAGGTGGATGTGGCTATCAAAGAGATTTGAGTAGAAGTCCTGGATAATCTTCTCAATTTCCTGTCTGGAAGATGTGATAGACCCATCAGGGCATCGGAGGGCATTCATCTTGGTCTTATAGTTGGCAAAAGGACAGGCGGGGGGTGAGGATGCTTTTCCCGGCTTCTGCTGCATCTTCCAGTATTTCTGCTCTTCTGTCTTTGAGGTCTTCTTTTATCGCTTCTCTGCACTGTTTAGCTAGCTTGGACGTTAGCATTTGGTCTCCTGAGGCTCGCGCCTTGCTACGTTGGCGAATGAGCTCGAGAGTATCTGAAGACAAGCGTCCTTTTGTGTCTTTCTCTCTCTCCAGCATTCTTAGCACAATCATGGAGGTGTTGAACCAGTCGGTTGTATTCTTTATCGATGTCGCCAATGATGGTATCTTCCTATGTTGCTGCAATGGAGCCAAAAAGTTCCCAGTTGGTGGTCATTCTGGGATTTCTCTTCTTTAAACTTTGCAGCCTTTTCTCCCCGTTACGGGAAGTAGAATTTTGCACGGATGAGAGGGTGGTCCGATCCTGTTTGGAATTTGGGGACGACAGCAACATCGGTCAGACAAAACCGTCGATTGAAGATGATGTGGTCAATTTCATTGTGGAACTGTCCGCCAGGAGATTCCCATGTCCAACGTTTTGCTTCAGCCTTCTGGAACTATGAGTTCCCATGAATGGTCTTCGTGGACATGATGAACTCAGATAGTCTCTCACCCTGTTCGTTCCATTCTAGGCCATGGGTCCCGATGTGGAGTTCTTCAGTCGATCTTCTCGGTCCTATCTTGGCATTAAAATCACCGACTATGATCTTGTAGAAGGTGTGATCTTTTTATAGAATTCCTCCAATTCCATGTAGAATTTCTCAATTTCATCTCCTTTGTATGTGGATGTTGGTGTGTAGACAATGAAGATAGAAATTGCTGGCAGTGGGCCACATCTCTTCAAGTGTAATCGTCTTATTCGGTTTGTCAGGCATTCAAATGAATCAATATTGATGGCCATGTTCATGTTGACAGGGACACCAAAGCTCCCAACGCCTCTTTCGTTGCATTTTCCAAGGAACAATTCTTCTCCGGTGTCTAATGCAGCATGATGCAACTGATCCCTCCTCGTCTCAGTCAGACCAATAATGTCGCACTTGATCTTTTGTGCTTGAACCATCAGATCCTCAATATATGCTCCCTATGCCAGCATACGCGCATTGGAAAGTACAGATAGTCATTTTAGTTCTTCTTTGTTTTGGTGGCCTAGGATGACCGTGAAATTTTATCAGGCACTGCTTGTTTGCCTTTCTTACTGCTGCCTTATTAAAGGCTCTTTCGGGGTCAGGAACATAAACATTTCTGTTACTGGATTTGGCATATTGAACATGCATCGGACATCTTGCCAGGCTCTGCCATGCGGGCTCTATATTCTCATTATTTTGTGGGGCTCTCTCAGCTGGGTGGGTAGAATATTTATGGTAATTTGGAGGTAAATCACATGGCCGCAGTGGCTGCACAACGGAAAAGCTGTTTTCTCCTCTGCAGGGTGTATCTGTGTTTTAGGCTCAAGCATTCCTGGGCTTGAAATACTCTCCTCTGAATGGCGGGTCTCTGCAGGGTGGGTCCTTGTAGGCTGGGTTTCTGACAAGCCGGGCTGGAGACTGGATTAAATTGAGGTTGGAGACTGGATTAATCTGCTGGGTGGAGATTTTACCACAAGATCACTGCCAGCAAGGTGTGGGGGTTTCTCTGGGCTCCTCTGAGGCTCCATTGGGATGGTGGACTCGGGTCGGAAGTTGCTCTCGTGGTCCATGGAATGCAGGGGGTTCAATGGGGAAAGCTGGTTTCTGCTCTGCAGGGTGTATCTGTGTCCTACTATATACTATATTCAGGAAGATTTTTTTTTTTTTTTTGCTTTGTGGGTCACACCCGGCAATGCTCAGAGGTCACTCCTGGGCTCTGCACTCAGGAATTACTCCTGGCAGTGCTCGGGGACCATATAGGATACCGGGGATCAAACCCAGTCCATCACAGGCTGGCCGGGGTGCAAGCCATCGCCCTACCCGCTGGGCTATTATTGTTCTGGCCCAATTCAGGAAGAATTTTTAAAAAATAATTTTATTAGTGACATTGAAGGCAAAATTATAACCAATAATGAGATGTAAATACAAAATAAATGTTTATGCAATGTAATTTTGATACCAGAAATGAAAACTTATTTATGTGAATCAGATTAGGTAGTCCATTATATTGTAGTAAATTATTTTAACTCTACTTACATAGATTAAAATTATATAAAAATCATATTTATTAATAAAATTTAAATATGTTGATTTATTTTATTAAAATAATATTTGTCATTATTTTATTCTTGGAACAAGCAATATGGAATAATTTTTTTAATATGCTTGTTAGTTAGCAGGCTGGTGATAGGAGGGAATCTGGAGACGGAGAGAAATTCATACTGGTGGTGGAATTGATGTTTTGTCACTGTATTCTTATAGCAACTAATTTGTTGATAACCTGGTAAATCACATTTGTTAAGCATAATTTTAAAATATAGTCTCATAGGGACCTGGGATATATACCATTTATGCGCTAAGCCCCAAGTTTGATTGCAAAACTAAAAAAAAAACTAATATTGTCTTTGTATAAATTTAAATATCACTTCTATCACTTGTATTCTCGTAGTTAATCACTTCTATAACTTGTCTTCTCGTTGTTAATTGATTTCTTCAAGTGGGCACCAGTAACGACTCCATCCATTGGGAATGAGGTCCTTTATTGTTGCTATTTGTGGCATGTCAAATACACCGGGATAGCTTGCCAGTCTTGGCTGTGGCACTGGGTTCATCACATTGGGTCCAGTCTTTTTTTTTTTATTCTTTGTAAATATCCTTTACATTCCTAATTAAGTTTATTCCTAGGTATTTGATTTTCTGTGGTACAATTGTGAATGGGATTGTTTTCTTAATTTCACTTTC